>LD688948.1:5053287-5079862 GCA_003118335.3 Papilio memnon
AAGTGTGTGTTTACGCTTTATTATATTAGTATAGATAAATGGAACAATGTTTTTTAAATCAACTATTATTTCACTTAAGAGAGCGCGAAACCTATGACTAAATTATCGCACAACTGTTTAGTCGCACTTTGATTCCTATGAGCTTAAATGGATGCGCGCACTACTCGATTATTATTTGTGCAACTAAATAGTTGAATTTGCTGCGAAATACTTAGTATATTTAATGTATCTGATGTGATTTGCATCCCTTTACACTCGAAGTAAACAGAGCCTGTTCATACCATTATTAGCACGTCGTCGACATGCTGGCGTCATTTCGTTAAAAATCGTAATTTTATTATTAACTTTAAATTACTATGAAGTGTCATTAGCAAGGAGAACTACGTCAATGATTTTTTGTTCACGTCTGAAATATAATGACTATAAACAGCGAATATAATGGTCCAAAGAACGAACCTTGCGGTATCCAGTATTATATCTAACTTTGTTACAATTAATTTATGTGTTTCCTGATTAATTTTGTATTTAAATATTGGTGGATTAATGCATCAGAACGTGTTCAATAAACACTGGTTTTGTGCATTTCTAGACAGCACGGAGACTGGCATCACGATTCGCGTCGCTATTACAGTAATAGATGCTCGATTAGCGAATGCCCGCCATTAACCTCGCGACCACCGACAGAAGGCTACAATCTGTTTTTTTTTTCCTCTTTTGTACAACGCAAAATCTTTAGTATTGTGTACGAAATAGACGAACTATATTGCATTATTGCAGTCTATAATACTGTTTAACCCTGAGTACGTCATTTCCTTGACTTTTTCTTGCTTGCTTGTTACTGATAATTCAATAAACGTCTTAGATAGGCCGTACCCTTAGGTTAATTGATGCTCAATTGATTCCATTTCTTGTTTGTTATCAATACATATGGAAAACACGTATATTCAGGTTAAATCTTAGTAAATATGAACACTGGAAAAATCCACAGTTCAAAGATAACTTTTGACTTTATTCTACGAAATTTCCTTGAGGAATTTCCAGAATAACGTTTCTGTTAGAATTTTATTATTATAATTGTTCATTATGACAAAGTATTTTAAGGATTTCCATTGTCTTTTGTTATTTATATTTCAATAAGCTGGGTAAATAGCATAGCTCGGTACATTAAATAATTGATACATATGTACATATTGATATCTGATAACAGATACAAACTACATTTGTGCATACTGCAAGGAGATATCCAAGGCTTTGTATGTACAAGATTATGTCTTATATGTATTGCAGTGTGAAGAAGTTATCATAAACAAATAATGCAGATATATTAAAACAATTAAATTTAAATTAATTTCTTGTGATGTGATAATGAAAATGAACGTGACTGATAGCTAGGTCAAATAGTGATTACGAAATAGCTACTGCAAATTTTACGTGAAGTTGGTTTTGTATGTTATGTTATTATCGTATTTGTACTAACTAGCTGGTACTCTGATGTCATTTTGACACTTTTATATGTTTAAAATATTTTAAAGAAGTTTAGTTTTTACTAAGGTTAAATAAGTTTTTATCGATATCTATACTAAATTAATTGATATTAATTGCACATTGAAATCATTCTTAGATTTATCTTCAATGTTTTGTTTAATGGATGTAAGTATTCATTATTTAATTATTAAATTAGAAATACTGACATTACTACTAATAATAAAAAGAGGAAAATTTGTTTTTTGTATGTATTGAAATAATTCGATAACTACTGGGCCGATTTTAAAAAGTCTTTCACAATTAGTAAGGTAATTTATCTGTGAGTAACATAGGCTATATTAATTTCACGCGAACGAAGTCGCGAGCAATAGCTGTAATAGCAAATCCAACGCCATTATTGAAGCTGTCAAAGCAAATTTCGAATACAATGTTATCTGTATCAAGATGTTAACTATGTCTACGCTCAGCTGTTCTCCACAAGACAGTTAGGAAGCTCGCCTGATACTGGTTTATGATTAATGGTGGCTATGGTACTTTACCGTTACCCGTTGCAACAATGTTAGAATCTCGTTAATTTCACATAGTTATTTCGTTTTGAATAGATTTTTTATATGTACTCGATAATCAATAAACTATCTATAAAAGAAATTACGCGCTTTAAGCAGAAAACCATATTTCATCATGTGATTGTGTTTCAATACTAAATAATATTAACACGGATAAATGAGTGAAAAAAATAAAATTTTTAAAATAAGAGATCACTAATTTCATGACAGTGACTGTATTTTTAAATTAATTAGAGAACTTAAGAGGCAATAATTAAATTTGATTAACTATATTTTAAAATAATTCGTTTATGTGGAACCAGAATGGCTGTACCAATATATAACGGGTAATATTTATTATTCACACCACTATAACGCCTTAACTGTGACATAACACCTGTCCTTTGTTAATTACCGGTGATAGCATCTGTAATCTTCATGACATTATCTCAAGCTATCTGCCGGCTCCAAGGTTTACTGGCAGCGAGGCACATTATTACTTAAAGGTGGTTATTTTGTAACAGGTAACAAATAAAAATATGCTCTTACACTTTTTACAAATTTAGATAAATCTGTGAATTATTTAGTCAATATGATGATAAGGGTTTTTAAGTACCTTAGGTAACTTTCGACAATTGGTTGATAAGAAAACCCTTTTTGTGATTTCTTTATTATTTAATATTTTGATGATATTTATCAGTTCTAGAGTGGTAATATCAATGTAAATTAATAACAAAATCTCTCAGAAACAACGGTTTTGCCCTTCACGGTATCTGTCATATTGAGGTTATATTTGTCGAGTAACATTTACAAAGTTACACATAACTTCTGAGTCAATATTCAATGAAGAAGCATTTAAATTAAAGATAATTATAGATTTTTATTAAGCTATACAAATCCCTGATAAGGTGTAATAGATTATATGACATTTCTTTGGTATAGGAGTTTCCTGACATTTTCTCTAACGTGGCAACCCCACTACAGGGACAGAAATGAACTTAATGACCTAACTACAGTAAATAATCTCTTGTGTATACTTCACTTTATGTAGAGTACATGTTAGACTTATCGGCGTCACAGTTATTATCCAATTATCACGTGGACCCTTACTGAAATGATCACTCACCTGAGTAAGGTTGATACCAAACTAACACCATTATGGAATGAAGTATGGAACGTATGGACTAGCACTCCATCTTTCGACCAAATCTCCATAAAATCGGTAAATGGTAAAACGTTGTTTTGTATTTTTATTTGGTTAAAACGCTCGAATTATAAAGCTCGCTTTATAACTGTAGTGAAAGTACACTGAATGGAATAATTAGTTCGTCGAACTGTATCACACTTGCGCGTGTAAAAAAGTATGTCATTGGGTCTTTCCTCGATTAATGTTTGCCGGTAGTGCAATTCGAACCGGCCTGTGTTGCAGTTTCGAAATTGATATATCGTTTAAACTTTTGTCTGTCTAATCAGATTTAGTGTATTGAAATGATTTGCGTGTAACGTAATCGATTAGTGTAAGCGACTTTCACCTTTTTTTCTCATGTGGTTATGATCAGAATCGTGTGCAACGGTATTTTATCGAAGTGTGCGTGGCTCGCTGTAACGTTTCAGCTTTCACCGAGCTGAAGTTTGTTACCGTTTATCTTACAACAAAATTAAAAGATTTTTACGTCACACGGGAAATGTTACAATTGCATTAAATATGAGCAATTCTTTGAACACGTCTTATTAATTCAATTCTCCAGTCGATTTTAAGTCTAAAAATTACTATTATACGCTGATAATAAATGAATTCATACAAGATATTTTTTAGAACATTTACTATATCTAGCAGATTTTTGCGTTAGTTTTTTTATGTAGATGTTTAATTATCAAGAAGCAACCGGTTGTTTACCCAATGATCGTACGATGCGGGCGGGGCGGGTTGCCATCCGCTACGGCGGTATGTAACACCGGTATTGCCATACTAATACCTGTAATAGGATTTGTGTAGTATTGTGATACAAATATAAACAGATTCTATCAGAATCGTATTAAATGATGCCTTGTTGTATGATGTTTTAACAATTCTTGTGTTGTGTTAAATGTAATAAGTATGAAGTTTCTAATGGCCTTTAAAATCGTACTTGTTAATTTTCTAGAGATAGTTTCGCTATTTAAGGAAAGCTATAACAATCAATTTACCGTAAAAATCACGTTTATCAAGTTATTTAATTGTCGGTGTGAATTCAAAAGCCCATTGACCTTCCCACGTCCGTAATAGTCTTCAATTTCCTTATGTAACTTGTTTTTACGCATTAGGTACGAAGGTACGGCTTCAAGTAGCGGTAGAAAAAATATAACTTGAACATCTTTGTACGTTTTGACGAACATTGATTTATTTTTAATCTTAATCATTTAGGAAGCTACCATGTCTTTCAATAATTCATGTAATAATATTATCTCCTAAATTATTTATGTCTAAATCTAGACTTATAGAAGTTGAAAGAATTAAGCGAAATTTTCTTTCACTATCTGTGTTGTGATTAATAATTAAGCAGCCAAGTGTAGTGGCGCCTAATCTCCTTGGTCTGTTTTCTTTTCTTGACGAGTGAAAAACTTAAATAGATTGATCACGGAATCAAACCAGATAGTACTATATCTATGTGTGGCTTTCTCACGTTTCTGTTACCAAATCGACACGTAATTTATTTGATAGTATCTCCAATATAAGGTATCATGCATGAATCAGGCTCATCTACTCTTTACCTTATAAAGTTCTTCTAGTTTGGGCCTCTATGCTCACTGTAATAGTTATATGCCAGTTACATGAAGCATTTTACAAGAGAGTATTACCGTAGACTACTGTCATAGACATTATTATCATAGACTATACAAATCTTTACACACAACTCTTCAATTTCACAATGCTAAGGCCGAATCTTAGCTTGTTCTATACATCTTACAGACGTGTTTTTATTGCAGCATGACGCTGGCAGTTTAAAGCCCTGACGTGACGTGACGTATCGTATTGTATGAATGGTGTGACTATTTAATGGTTTGATAGCGAATGAATGCAGTTGGTTAACGTCATTGACATGCGTTTTATGAACCGTTGCGATACGTTTTTTGTTTCCAATGTATTTGCGTGGAACAAACGGAACGTGCGTATTAAAATCGAAGAATTAAATGATGTTTTTAGTTCTTATCAAGTTCTTGGTAATAATAGATACAGATGTAAAAATATATATAGTATGGTACGGGCATCTTGCCGACCAAAAGTTTTTGATAATGCTCGTGTAATGTTTTTATTTAATCGTTTGTGAAGGAATAGTAAGGCTAATAGAATATTATAAGATAAATATTGTTGACTTAATTAAACTGTTATAAACGTTAACATATGGTTCGTACTTGTTGCAAATTTATACAAAGTAATATTTTATTTTCGCTTATTAAAAAGAAAGTTACAAAACATATTGCATGACGTAAAGTTTTGTTTAAATATGCCGAAAAGGGTGAAGTAACCATATCAAATTTAACTTATTTCAGATATTTACATATGTGAATAGTAATTAAATTGAATAAGCATTCATTTTAATGTTTAAATGGGACATCGGCTGGCGCTAAGGTGCGTCGACGGTTTCTACTAAATAGGTCATAGGCCATTATGTGACGATAGTCGCTGAAGTCATTGTAATTGTTCTCCATTGTGTCACGACAATAAAACAGTTTTAATATATAAAGGTATATAATATATGAGTGATATAGAATTGAACTTTGTTGACAAATGAGACAATTAAAAAAATGATTCTATTATTTTCTGCTAATCACTGCTTTTTAGAGTTATTTAGAGGTGACCGAAATTAGAAATAAAAAAAAAAGAAAAACATAAATATTTCGCAACATATTACAGGTGAAGTGAAATTTAATTAAAAATATAATTTATGTTAATCATAAAGTATCAAAAACGAATTACATTTTACTAGAAAAACATTTCTACGTTCTCCATGAATTCTATGACTGTCATTAGACATATCCTCCCTGTTTCCATTCTTGTTTAGCTATAAAAAGCTGTCCAGTGTAGTTATGTCACAACTGTATGTGATTAGCTCCTACCATTTGTATTTTTTCAAACTGATTGAAGGTTACCAACCATGATTAATTTTATGTTTAAAGACAACTAAGATCTCCGTTGTAATAATTGTGCTCTAAGGTTTTTAAAATTTAAGGGCAACAGCCATACTTTAGTATCTTTAATTTATTGATTTTCTTTAAATATTATACCTCCTTTGAAAAATTTTCCTAAATTTGAGTAGAAACTTTAGTACTTCGTGATACCTACATATATTTCGTCGATGTAAGGTTTTATTATTTTTTAATTTCGAGTTTGTTTCGATTTATTCATATTCCTTAGTAGGGGTTAGATGCTTTTAGCCCAATATAGGCATGGTATGGTACCGGTCTAACATGGCGACTGGCTGTACCGGTCCGAATTCCTAATCGCGTGTTTTCTTAGAGATAATTATCTATTGTTTTCGATGTTAAATTCTATAATTAGTGAATGAAAGTTAAATTATAATTCGATGTGCTATTGTTTCTTTTAACAGCTTGCAATACAGATATTATAGTTCAAGGAATTGTTGTTTTAATATGTCTACCAGCAATTCATATGTTTTATTCAGTACTATAATCGCTAAATCTACTTAATTGTTTTGAAACTCGACAGCTATGTTTTGATGTAATACAATTAGAGAGTTACAAACAAAGAGGTTCGAAATCAGTTAGTTCTTTAACAAATAATTGAACTACTCATTGGCATATATTCAAAATTCAAGGATAGTTTACACTGCTTTACACGAGCACTTACATAAACATAAACAATTTAAACGAAACAAGTTGTTTCTAGAAAGCGATGGTGGTCAGCTCTAAAATTTATCATTTCACTAGTTTCTTATTATAAAACTAGTTGTTCCCGTGCGGCTTCATTCGCGTGAAATTATAAAAAAAATATTTTATTGTTTTCATTTGTCAAATTATCAATTCCAAATGTCAAAACGACATGACATGATGAAAACCATGGCAATCTTCCTTCCTTGATGTTAGCAGCAACTTATGGTCTCTTTCCCACATTAGGGTTTTTATCCAAAATACTTACCCCCTAAGTTTAATGGCTTGAAAATATATAGCCTAAAGCGTGACGTAAGTGTAGGGCTTTTTATTAAAAAAAGAATTGTTCAAAAATATGCTGTAATTGCTGACATGTTAGCAACAAAGAAGTGTGTGTTTACCCTTTATTATATTAGTATAGATTAACCCAAGTTATATTGCATTTTCCCAATGTAGATAAAATTGTACTCAATTATTATGATTAGTATTTCTCCTGAAGAATTATTTTATCCTCCTGGTTATCTTATACGTCAACAAATTGATATTAAAAAAACGTATTTATACAAAGATTAAATATAAAAACATTCTGAAGTCATTTACCGTTTCTCCGAGACACAGATTGACATTGATAACATTTCGTACGCCTGCTTACATTAACTCCTTTCGAAAATCACGTGATATACGTAATATGAACTGTTGGCATTTTGTAAACTCGACGGATTTAATGCCGACGATTAAAACAACCTTTAATGTAAAATTACTTGATTTAACATCAATTACAATGTTTTACCGTCAGCAAAAATAATGAAACAGAAAGGACAGGTGTCTATTTTAATGAAATTGCGTATTGAAACCGGAAATTATTTACGATAAAATCAATTTTACTTGTACACAAGGACTGAAAGTAAATGGATAAAATCCTTGAAAAGTTAAAATTGGAAATAAAAATTTGATTTCGAATGCACGGTTTTTTTATGAGTATACATGGATATTGGATTTATTTATACTAAGGTATGTAATTACAGCAAAAATATATAAATATCTCCCGAAGGTAAAAGCGCCCACTGCAATAGCGTGGGTGAACTGACCACAAGAAAATCTAGACCTGGAGACAACTGGTTATACAAGACAATAACACGGTAGGGACGTTTTACTTGCAGGGTTAGCACTTAAAACAAAACAGTCGTTTTTCTCCCATTTTTAAAAACTTTCTTTAACTAGATATAAATATATAAATACAATACTTTAAATAACAAGCATTTGAGTTAAATTTAAAAATATAAAAGTAATAAAATACGATTTTTATTTTGTGTCTTGAAATTCTAATATCTACTGAGAAAATATACAATTCAAAATGCTATACCGAAATGATGTCCAATTAGAAAGCTTATAGACACTGCTAAGAGAAACGATCGAACCATTCAAACTATCTAGACTTAGAGCGTCCAGAGTTAGCGGGCCCACGCGAACTTACCGCAATTCAATCTAAAGGCTTTCCAACGGTAATGGATTCTCAAACGCCCGCAATAAACATTGTGTACTATTATAGAATATACATTTGATTCGATACTGCGGCACTGGACAACCTGGACGTTTATGGCCGCTTACACGTTACGGCCGCTAACAATAATGACTATCTTAAGAAAGTACGTGAATAAATCTTTCAGAGAAACTTGTTTGATTTATCGTTAAAGAGCAATATATTCCGCTTTGAGCATAACAGTGAAACCATTTATGTCGATTAAATTGACAGAATCGTAATTCAATGTAATGTTTAATATAGAAAACAGTTATAAAAAAATTGTTTCAAATGCTAATATTGAAGGCAAATTATATTGACAATTATACTAATTTCAAGATGTACAATTAAAAAATTGAATGTAACATATATGAAAAGAATCAAAACAAAATTATGCAGACATCTTAAGGAGGAAGTCTTGTCAAAACATTACTGAGTACGTCTCAAATACTCACTTAAAATAAAAATACAATAGGTTATCAAACCCTAAATTGCTACTTGTGTTGAAATAAGGTAGCTTAATATAAATAGCTAGTTTATTGTTTACTTGCCCCATTAGCTGTTTGAGACTGTCAGTATCGCAGGTAGTAAAGCAAACGGTTTCCGTGAACGAGTTTATTTTAACTGCACCACAAAACAACGGATGCTTGCTACTTTTGGCACTAACTGACCACTCTTACACAATTTGAACACAAACAAGGAAGAAAAGAATTAAGATTATACAAACAGTAGCCTTGTTATGTAAAGGAATTGAAATATAATATAATCGACACAATCATTTATAATCGATATCTCGTTATTTAAATCTAATCGCATTTCTTATATTGATGTTATCAGTTTTGTATTTCATTGTTAATTAATCGTTCTACATTACCTTAATTATTTATTTTCTTTAAATGGATGTTCACTATTTGAACGGGTATTTAAATTAGGAATACCCATATATCTAATTTTCTGATGTTTGTTGCTATTCCGATAAACTGAGATCTTCATGTGAGTACTGTCAAGTAAAAAAACACTGTAACAATTGACTTGTTCCGCGACGTACTCTGTTGATATCTTTTTTCAGACGCTAAACCAGTTAAATCATTCTCCGTAAACGATAATACGTTTCTCTCGGACATATCTCATTATCCATAGCCTCTTCGCATTGCGGTTAGGTAGTCATAAAACCACCATTATCGTTGTCTAGATTACTTGTGACCGCGAGCGTGGGGCGCGGAATATGTTTTATAGGTAAAGCTGCTACAGGTAATGGCCACTGAAGTGCCATTCTACCGTCTCCCGATACTCTAGACTGGCCGGCTGCGGCTGATTCCGGTTTGCGCTCCCCGCAATTTGCTCTGCGGTGTCATTCACCGTGACCATCCAGTGAATATACTATAACTATAAGGCGTATCGTAAGCCATTCTTGTTCCATGCCAATAGTCTTTTACTTATAGAAGTACCTTTTTCATTTAAATACTACACATACGTCCACATGTTACGTTACAATAACGAAAACAATATTCTTTACAACATTTCGAAATACTTTTTGTGCTGTCCCTAGGATTTTTTTTCACTATTAAATCTATTTGAAAAATTATTTTATACTTCAATAAGTTACAAATGTGTCGTTTTAAAACTAATTTTCCTATCCAAAATTGGCCGTAGGTATAACTTGATTTCTGTAAAAAAAAATTACTTGTAACAATTGTGTACGTGAGTGTACCCGTGTTGACTGTCATTCAAAAACATACGAGAAGTGAGGTTCGTGTTATGATCGATCATGTTTGTTCTGCGGTCGTGTTGTGATTAAGTGGTGTCGTCCGATCGCATTGTTTGCGTCGCTTCGGTAAATCGATACGTGATTGACATAATTGCACTGAACGCCCGCCTCAATGTGGCTTCCCTGCATCACAGTATCTAGTTTGGCATGCATTGTGGTGATTAATTCGATGATTGTTTTACAACTGATAAATAATTCAACACCTAACGTGCATAGATATATGCAGAAACGAAACAGTTGTACCAGATCTGTGCCAAAAAGTGAATAGTCTCTGCTTACGCCGTTAGGCTTTAGGCGAGAATGCTCATCTATGCAACATAGACGTAGAATTTCTGTTATCTGTTATGATTTAAAAGGTATATAATGTTTTAATATTGTTGATTTTTCAGAGCAAATATATGATTTCCGAAAAATAATCTCTGTTTTTAGACAATCATGTTTAATTAGTGTGTCCTTGTTCTATGTTAAATTTGTATTTATCAGATTTTTAAAGTCTTATAAGAATATTTTGCTACTTTTTGCGATAGAAGATTACTAATTATCTTAAGAGATTAATTAAAATTTAACGTCTCTCAAAATGCCAAAGCTATTAAACCAAACTTTAATTTAATTAATATGTTGTTTAATTATGTATTTACTTTTACTATCTGTTCGTACGTTTAGTCGGCCGTACATGCTACTCTATAGTAAATATTTTTTTCGGATTAGTTTAACCTTTGATCGAAGTGTTAAAAGCATACATCGACATAATAAATCAAAAAGAAACGTCACGGCTTACTAAAACGAGTCCACGTGCGCATTTGTAGCGTTCAAAAAGTTTTAATAAAAGACGGAACATGAAAAAAAGACACGTTTAAGCTGTCGCTTTTTGACGGTTTAAATATTAAAGAGTTCGTCGTTGAACACAGTTGACCTGTCTGGCACTAAGCATTCATTGTATGGGGGCACTGCATTAAGTATTCTGGGTAATCAAGCAACCTTTTGGGATATCGTCTCAATGACATCGCATCAAGGTTAAACGTTTATTCATGGTTAGCGTTCAATTTTCAATGCTAATTCATCAACTGATAATGTATAAATATTATATAATAACGAAAAAGTTGACATATAAGATATGTTACTGCGTCATCGGAAATGATAAGTAACATTTAAAATCTCGGTTTCGTTAGTGTTATCTAAATACTTAAGATATTAACGTCATTAAATATTTGTAAATAAAAATAGTTGATAGCAAACAAATGACACTAGAAAAAGAAAATTAAAATTAATTCAGGTCTCAAGTAAGAATGTAAATTTCTTTACCGTGGGAGCATTTTTACAATGAGTTCTTGTTATAATTAAGTCATGACAAAAGACAAATGTAATATGTAATGGAATTCGTGATACACGTAGAGTAGGCACGAATATGAGGTCGTCCATATTTGTGCAAACATAACGGTGATAACAACGTTTGTGCAAGTAAGTAACCGAGATAAAATCGACCACGAAAAGAGTAATCCCGACCGTAAAGAAATTCTTACCTGCGTGGAGCGCCGTCGAGCCGACGCCCGATTCATTTCTATATCTAACAACAAAAAATCTTTTCCTTCAAAATCTGTTTACAAGACCTCCGACACTGAGGGCCTTTGTACTTCGCCTCGCCATCCGACGTCTAATGCCGGCGACCTTTTTTTTGTCCGCATGCTTTTCTTCGAATTTCAATTTTTTAACCTCCCGAACTTCTCGGCTCGACTGAGCCTGATATAAACTTGAATAAATTGATTTATCACAGTTGAATTTATTTCGTTGGCTTCTTATAGGCACGGTTGTGCTTGATTCCCAGCGGAAACAATATTTTATGTTTGTTTTTCAAGAATTCTACATTCCTCTTTGAGTCCTATATTAATACGATAGATAAGTTAGTTCAAGCTTAGTTAAATAGAGGTTTATTACATTTTTTCATTGGCTTCTCTATTCAATGACGAGGAATTACATAATCAGAAATCATTCGCGTCAACCAGATTTGCATATGTGATGTCATTTTTCCTCGTACCACACGATCTGTTTAATAATTTTCATCGGAATATCGCAAATTTGTCCGAAGCATATCAGTAAATTTACTTTTGTGGTTTGTGAGCGGTGGGTGACAGTGTGCAGTGTCATTGACAAAACAATATCACTGAATCATCACGCCCACTGCACACTGCTGTTGTAATACTATTGAATTAGTTAGTACATATATGCCACCACCCACTTTCAAATTACGAATGGGCCACCCTTTGTCACTAGCGAAGTTTTACAAATGCATAATTAATGTCACTGGAAAGACTGCTTTCTAACTTCTACTAAAATAACGAATTAACTCACTGGCTTCATGATTGCTTGGTAAACAATATTTTATTCAGAAAATTAAAGATGTATTTTTACCTACTTTTCACCGGAAATTATACGAAAGTAGACGGTGATTCCATCGTTGCTATTGCCTCATGCAAAAAATAGTAAAAAAATAGGTATTAGTAGACAGCGCGATGCGTGCAAATATAATTCACACGCTATGTGCTCTGTCCAGAGTCAACAAGTCGTCCGCGTCGACCTTGTTCGCTGACAAACACTTTTATCAGTGAATGCTATCCAATGGACACTGTATTTTATTATATTACTCAAAACATCGTATTTTATTGCTCGACTGACGGAAGGGACGTAATTTCTACAGATATGCAAATGTGCGTATATGTTGTATTTCATACTGTGACCTAGCCTTAAAGGGCTCGTCTTTGACTCGTAGTCTTGCCTATATTATGCAGTCGTTATTATTATTAATTTATTATGCTTGCCCTTATGAAAACATTACTTGTTATTGGTACAAGGTATGTACGGGAGTGTTATTTTTTTCGCTTTACTGGTAGTGTATAATGGTTTCTGTCCGCGGTCGTTTCCCACGATCGCAGTGCAATCAAATGAATGTTGGCCAGATGAGGTTACACTCGCTTGCATGCAATTTACGCACTTATGTGTAACAGTTGGCCTCTCGTGTTCAATCTAGGAGTATGAAACTGTTTACTAAAGTCTCTCTATTTACTAAAGGAATTAGTTAAAGATGACTCAATGATAGTCAATGATTATTCACATTTAAATGTTTCAAACGTTTGGTGATACGTCATGACTTATAAAATTGTTATCTATTTTTAACTTTTAGTCAAAAATAGCTAACAATTATTGTTGTTATTTATTCTAAAAGTGGCAGAAATTCGTTGCGATTATAAATTGAAATTACTCTTTAATCTATCGTTTAAGGATGTAGATTTTTGTATAATATTATTTCCATTTAATAAAATCAAGGATAAATAGAATGAAGACTTATTGAAATATGCTATTATATTTTGTTAGATCAGTTGGTCAGGTTTTATCAATAAGGCAAGGTTAATAATAGATTTTGTTGAATTGAATTTAACTATTATTTCTATTATACTGCATTACCTGGTTATTGTTGTAAACCTTGTGGTTACCTATTGTGAAATGGCTTATAAAAACTAAAAGTATTGTATAGTTATTAGAAGACAATAAAATATATTGAACGCGAAATATTATTATAACAAATCAGGAAATTGAGTTGTATAACTTTTGAAGAGGTTTTTTTTTTAACTAATCCGTTACTAAAACATAGTCTTGATTTTAGAGCATTGCATAACACAAATGCATAATTATGACCACTAAATTGTCCTGACTTTTACAAATTGTTATAATTTTACTAGCATTCGCCCGCGACTTCGTCCGCGTGGAATTAATAAAAACAAAAGCGAGTAGCCCTTGTGTTCTTCCAGGCTATCCTCCACGTCTATACCAAATTTCATCGAAATCCGTTTACCCGTTTAGGCTACAAATATAACAAACATTCATCTATCCATCGCTCTCGAACGGAATAGTATCCTATGTCCGTCTCCTGGCTCTAAGCTACCTCCTCGCCAATTTTCAGCCATATCGGTAAAGCCGTTCTTGAGTTATAAGTAGTGTAACTAACACGATTTTCTTTTATATATATAGATTAAACCAGAACACGGTCTGATTGCAGTGTTATAAAAATTGACATTTACAATATTCAAATTTCAAACAAATTTGCAAAATACGAAATGCGTGTTCGAATTGCATCCATTTCCTGGCAATTGCAATTTCAAAATGCTACACTCATAAAAATAAATGCAAAAATAAGTAAGACAAATATGACACTCATTTTCTTTAGACATTGTCCGAATTTGGCAAAAGTTCGCGGTGCAACTCGAAGCAGTTTTTAGTTATCTCGTACGGTATTTGCAGCGGTTTGGGTTAACCGTTACCTTAACTGGCTGTAGCCGGTGTTATTTTATCTGTACCATTCGCATGTTTTATCTTACTTTAAATTATATCTCGAAGGACCGCTGCATAAGCTGACCTTAATTAATACTGAATATTTTCTCTGGCTAAGCGCACGATTTACGATCTCGCTGAATTTTGATACGGCATTTTGTGCTAATGAGTTTTAATTAACAAGAGTATAATTTAAGGAAAATATTGAAAAAGACCTTGTTATAAAAGTCTTTACTTATGTATATTTTCTTGGTTGTTGAATGCGTTTAAAGTTGCCTTATTATCAGTGTAAAATTATCTAGTTGGTTACATGCGTGGTACAAGGCGTTCGTCGTTTAGCATTGACAATAGTGAAGTCAGCGCCTCTAATGAGTTAATGACTAATACAGTGACCAAAGAATTTACATTATGTTCAAACAATAGACGTGTTTTAAAGAATAACTTACGGGAAACATTTTCGTTGTATACGTCGCGTGTAATTGCAATAGAAGAATTTATTTGAATTGTTAGAGTTTCTTCAAATAGAAGAGAAAAACATCATTTTAAGGCACATTACAAATTCAGTCGTATAACCTACATTAGGATTACATTTGTATTGTTTTTTGTCATTTCTGATGTTACTAAATAAGCGTTTTAATGATTTTGTGATGTGATGTAAAAATAAGTAACGTCTTACGGTAATTATCTTACTTTCACTGATAATTTTTTAGTTTAGCATCTAATATTAAATTACGTGTTTCTTTACCACGATATTTATAATCTTGGAGTTTTAATTATGTCAGATAAGAAGTAAGTATGTGTGGAATTTAATTAACTGTTTTGTTTTGACTTTGCCTTCATTCACCTCTATGTGTTATTTACAGAGAGCTTCACTTGCTGACGTCAATCTGTGATTATGACAAGTCAAGTCAATTCGCTCATTATCTTATAACGTGTAGTTTAAATCAATTTATCTTATTTACTGACAATGTCACCGTATCTTGAGAGAAACGCTTCATTTAAATTACTAGAAAATGTTGCAGCTTCGCCTTATTAATTACTAGTTTTAGCCCGCGAATCCGTCCGCGCGGAGTTAAAAAAAACTTAGTAAGTAGGTTCTATGTTCTTCCAGACCATGTTCTACATCTGTGCCGAATTTCATCCAGATCCGTTCAGCAGTTTTGGCAACAACTTTAGAAACTCTAACAAACATCCAGTCAAACTTGCATGTATAAATATTAGTGAGATAGACTAGAGAAAATAACTCGTGGAATTTGTAGTTAGTACATTTTATCAATAGTAAAAAAAATGAAAACCGAAAATACAGAAAGCCCGCAAATCCGAGGCAACAACTGCTATTAAAGAATAAAACAACTTTAATTTTGATTTAAGGGTTTATTTTGAATGACTAATGAATTAAATCTGTACAAGTTTCTGATACAAGGACTTTTGTGCAATAACGAACAGTCATGTGCTTGTTTATTCCAGTTTACAGATAAAATATTTCCTACACATACTTCTTGAGACTGCATACGATCGTTAGTGTTGCACGAGTTCAGATAACCTATGCTCTGATATTGAGGCCTAAATGCCGAACTGAGATTGCATTTCATATTAATGTTGCCCCAATTGCCAGATGCATGATTTAAAAGTTATTGCGCAGTATTATTTGAGAGCAAATTCACATTATAATATTTTCAAAAGTCGGCGATGTTAAAGAATTTTTGAACATTATCTTCATTCATGAATTCTTCATTCATACCCATTTCAATTATCTAGGTATAAAGATCAAAATCACGTGATACGGGTTCGATTCTTACCTGTACCGTTAATAATGGAGCAACGACTGTCTGCCAACAGCTGCTCGGAGTAACCATAGTGATTTAGAGCCGGCAATAACGCATTGTAATCGACGATTTTCTTATAAAAAGTCTTTGGAGCGAATACTTTTACAACTGCTATTATTAAAGCAGCTGCCAGCACAATTATTGGTCCTGTATAAATTACTAGCTTTCGCCCGCGACTCCGTCCGCGTGGAATTAAAGAAAAACAAAAGTAAGTACCCTATGCGTGCTTCCAGAATATCCTCTACATCTATACCAAATTTCATAGAAATCCGTTCAGCCGTTCAGGCTCAAACTCTAACAAACATCCATCCATCTAAACTTTCGTATTTATAATATTAGTATGATAATTCAACTTGTTAAAGTTTGTTATGTTTTGTTACAGAAGTGCAAGAAGTGGGATGCCGTAGGACTCCGTGTATATCTTTCATCAGGTTAGTATTGCGTCCTTATACGAGTATGCTCAAGTCCTACTAAAAAAATATGGTAAATTGTGAAACGAAATTGTCAACAAATAGTGGGTAAAACAGATTCGATATTCAACTATACGTTATAATTTTGTATTCATTATTTTTATTAAGAACTAGCTGTTGCTCGTGACTTCATCCCCGTGATATAAAAAAAGTAATAGTCAATTCTTTACTTAGGATAACGGAGTTTTTTAATGCTGCAGGAATTATTGAAATCGGCCCAGTAGTTTTTGAGTTATTTCAGTACATACAAAAATAGAAATCTTTCCTCTTTATAACTGTAATTAAAATATAATAATTTGCTTTATAAGTCCACAGTACGATACTATTTAGATACGTATATGGTTATGGTCTAAAGTTCGTTGTATCAAGTACACGTTTTGTTTTGATATGTCCAGTATGAAATTATTTCTGTTTACTCATAATTGCGTTATCAATTGAACACGAATGCATATTACTCATAACAGATATTGTAATTAGTTTATGAAAAAACGATTTAATTATGCGCATTCAGAATAATTTTAATATTTACTTAAGGAGTCTATTAGTAGTATACAATGATTGTTGTTACTTCAAAAATGTGGAAAGTTATTGTATCACAAAAACATATGATTTATTTTATTTATTTATTTATTTATTTTATTAGGTTCACCAAACAGCTTAAAACTAAATACATGATTACAAATGAGAATAATGAACTAAAGAAACTAAGTTTTAAACCGAAGTAGGTGTACACAACATAACTATAAAAGACAACTATGAAAAAAAAAGCGACAAAGTGCAAGTATAATGTAGTTATAATAACATTTAATTTTTGTCTTAAAACTTAAATTTATGAGGTTTATTCAAATAATGGGTAAGTAGAGGAAAAATTTAGGGAAGAGTAATTTTAGATCAGAAGTTTAGATAGTGTTAATACAACCTTCTGTATTCGTGCAACTTAGTTTTAAATTGAAACTTAAGTTTAATTCCGAAAGGGACAAGTTGATTGTTTTTAATTAAAGTGCAGCCGGACAATCGATCGCCAATTAATGTCGATTACTTTAAATTGACCGCCGTCGGCAATATTGCACGACAGACTCCTTTCTTCATTGACCACTGATTTATATGTACAGCCATGTGACTTATAAACGCCCTTTATTAAGTTGTTTTGTAGCCTTCTGTAACCAAATAAACAATTTCTATTATTTTTTACTAGTTTTTTGCGTCTTTGTTTCCTCCGCGATTCTTTTTGTTTTTTAATTTTTACCTAATTTAATGCGCACCATTCTTAGTGGCCAGTTCGACTTCTTTGCTCAGTATACAAAACTTCTCGGTGACTAAAGAGGTTGAATACGTCAAACTAAATGCCAGTTTTTTTAATCACACATTACTTTGTTATTACGGTGGTATTAGGTGGTACATTATGACATTGGTGTTAACGAATTCGGAATTCCCAAGTGGCACTGGCTATTCACGAAATACCAAGTGAGAACAAGTTTTTTTTTCAATGACATTAAAGCCAGCCAAATTTGCCGGAATTAACTGACGTATATGGACATGTTTGGTGCATATTTTAAGTTCTGCATATGTTTTAGATTAAGTGCATTATTTATTATACGAAAAGAGTTCATTTGTTTTTGACCTGAATATATGTCACAATGGTGGAATTTAGCATCTTAGTGGTCTTATAAAATGAATATGTAAACCAGCGAAAAACATGGTGTTCTAATTTAGTAGCAAGAGCAAAAAAAGTGATGATAAAAATAAAGATATCGCTGTTGATTTTTTTATGTCTTTACAGCCTGGTTTGAACACAAAAAAGAAAATTAAAGCATAGTATTTAAACCGGACGCGCCAAACGTTTCAGATGCATACAAAGTCAATAACCCGCTTAGACCCATGCGGTCGATAATTTATGTGCAGTCGCTAATTTGATTTTATTAGAGCTATGAACCGTGACCTAGGCGAAGTTTGATAATTAATTTTAATTGCTTTTGTAAAGTGTTACGGTTGTTTTTGTTAGATACAAACGAGGAAGTAGGTTCATAGCTTTAGGTGTCCCACGAGCTGACGCAACAATAGTTTTTTTTTTTAACTTATAACTGTAACTTTTTAATAGAATAAAATTTATTTTATCTATGTTTTAAACACGGAGTAACAAGCTAGTATTTTACTGAGTTAGTATTCTTAAGAGGAGGCACTTCTCACCGGAAAAGCTGACAATGTATTCCATACGAGCTTTGTCCTCTTCCGACCTTTGCATTTACCCATAAATCATTAACCGGGTCTTACACTATAGATGTGAAGGAACAAAATATGTGTAAAGAAATTAAACGACACCGGTTGTCCCGCCGATTGATTGCTTAATTTTGTCTGCGGGTCAAGTGCAAATCATTATGAACGATAGCTCCTACGTACACTATTGTAAGCTACAATTTCGCGCTTTATATCTTGTATGTTTTTAAATGAACTTGTTACTAATTTCTGTGTGAATTCGAAAGTATTGTTAGAAAGAGGAACTGTACATTTTGATTGTTGACCGGTCGTAATAAATCTTATTATGTCGCAAAATTTGAGATTCAAACATACGATGGTTTACGTAGGAGCCGTCGATATCGTTGATATTTTTAATCATTTAAATTTGCCGAAGTTCAGTCAGTACATGCACATCACATTTTGTGATCTAATATGAATAGGTCCTTTTTTAATCCAAATTACGTGAATGCTTTTTCTTTAAACGTTAATTTTTGTTAACTAAAATTGACTCATTTCATAAATTACTCGCGGTTAAATATTGCAGGATGTTGGTGATATGTTGACGTCATAGGGATTAATTTATCTTATCTAGTAGATAACATATATCGGTAACATAATATGGCTCGCACTTCTGCGTAGTTCCCTTTTTCGTGTTATACCAAGCCCCCACTTGTTAAAAAAAAGTTCCAACTTGTATAAAAATAACGATGCCTGAAACCCGCTTTTTTGTTTCAATCCCAGCTCACTCGCAAATGTGACACTTTTTGTTAATTATGTTTTTACAAGTGTACCACAAAGTGTAAAAAACAGTAGAAAATATTTATACTTATTTGTTTTTATGAGGTCAAAGTTAATAAGGGACAAATGTAGGTTGAGCCAGAATTTTTTATATTGGATTAATAATATTAATGACTTTTATCCTATGCGTCTCATCTCCCGCCAAATTTATTTCTCCTACCCATACTTTTCTTGTACGAAAAGAGTGGAAAGGGAAGAGGACTTTAGACCTCCGGCATGCACACTTATCGGCCGAAACGCGGAATTAATTCCACTTCACGCCTGTCTTCTGTGTGGTTGTGGTATTGCACCAGGCGAGTCTCATTTGATAGCAATGTAAAAGTATGTTTCCTTAAAAAAAAAACATTAGAAGTTAGTGACGTACAGAAACGTAATTCATTTCATATTTAATTGAAAATAAATAACAAATATGTTGTGATTAAAAGATGTCGCTAGGCGAGATAGTCTTATCAATTCATTGGACCGTTTACACGTTAGATATACACATTTGACATAATATACAATGTAGCATTTCCAACTTTATGTCACGAGAAAATATATCCATAAATATTAATATCCTCCAGTAAGATAAGCGAAGAATTAATAGCACCTTATCAGTTATACCGAGGTCGTGCATTTAAATCAACACATTGATTTTATACATCAATACAGAGATATACAAGGATCTAGTGTTAGATAAGATATCTAGTAATCTTATAAATGAAACTAGCTGTTCCCGTGCGGCTTCATCCGCGTGAATATATAGCCTAAAAAGTGACGTAAGTGTAGGGTTTTTTATCAAAAGAGAATTATTCAAAACTATGCTGTAATTGCTGACATCTTAGGCAACAAAGAAATGTATGTTTACGCTTTATTATATTAGTATAGATGATATAAATTTTACTCCCGTTTTTCGGTATTCGTCATAAATCTATACTAATATTATAAAGAGGAAAGATTTGTATTTTTTGACTTCTGTACATATGTATTGAAATAACTCCAAAACTACTGAGCCGATTTCACAAATTCATAATTAAAAAGCCACTTTATCAGTGAGTAACATAGGATTTTTTAATTTTACGCGGACAAAATCGCAAGCAACGGCTAGTAATTATTACTTTAATAGCCGTAAAGTAATACCACTAAAGGTTCGTTATTTAAATTATTAAGTTGTTTATATTTAATTTAATAAACGGTGTCCGACATATTTGGGGTGACGTTGTGAAGTGTCCGAAACACGTTCGTTGCCACGCGATTAAATGAGAATGATTCGTTCAATTAAATTATACCCAAATTAAACCGGTTATGTTTGACATAGTATTTCACCTTGTTATTTTAATGAAATATCTTTTAAAAGTAATAAAAACAACAAGTAAACATAAAAAGATTAATAAGTTGTCTGAAGTTTAAAGATTTAATTTAATAAATAAAATATGCTTTTTGAATAATTAAAAGTCAACGTCATTCGAGTGATTTTATTATATTACTAGCTTTTGCCCGAGACTTCGTCCGCGCAATATTAAAATAAAAAAGTAGCCAATAATATGCCCGTCTATAGACGGCTGATATATCAGCTACCCTTAAGTGAAAGTCCGGTCGAAATCGGCCTAGCCGTTCGGAGATTACTCGGAACAAACGCGGCTTGCGGACAGACAGACAGAGAGAGAGAAAAAAATATTTTAAATGCTGTTTTCGTTATCAGCAAAGCAAATACATCATCTTCCCGAAATCTGGAATTTTTCTTTTGATATAAACAGACACTCCAATTTCATTATATGTATATAGATTTTAAAAATCAAAGATGAAATAATGATTGAAATGGACATTAACTAACGTTAACCAACTGGTTAGCGTTTCAGGACAGTGATGTTTTTAAACAAACATTAAAATTAGGTCGGAAATGGTGCATTTATCAACTTTGTCCAATGTTTATATCATACAATTCACATTAAACATATCAAAGCTGTATATTTCCTAAATATTTATCATTCACGATTCACCATATACTTAATCAATTATTTTAAAAGCACTTCTTTAATATTAATAACAATGAGTTAACTTCGTTAGCTGTCTATTTAATAATAGTTGTATATATTTTTATATTAAGAGCGGCATATGACTAAACGATGGCATAACTGTTGTACGATTATTGATTGTTTCGTAGCCGATTCAACTGTTTAGTTGCACAATTAAAAATCGAGTAGTATGCGCACCTCCATATAAGCTCATAGGAATCACAGCGAGACTAAACAGTTTATTTATTTATTTATTTATTGAAAAGGTACACCAATTGCTATTTCAAGGTTCACAATCTGATTAAGTATAATACAGACAAAGAAAAACACAAAAGCAGACGAACACACAGATGATAGGCGTACACAGCGCTCACAAGAATATATATATATACGATAAAGAAGAATAGACGTATAAAACTATCACTCATATTACACACAGACACAAAAAAATTAAAACAAAACAATAAAATAAAATTGAATAGTGTTACTGGAGGTATTTTAAGCCGAGATCCCTTTTGTTAATTAAGGTGGAATATCGCGTTATAGAGTCCCGGAAGAAGTTGTGCATACTTTAGTCAAAGGTGTACGCGCGCTCTTAGTATATATGTAGTGTATTTAAAAATTATATATGAAATTACCGCATGCCCAGGCGTCATCATGTCTAGCATCACCTGTTACTGGCATACTGCCCGATAGGGAGGATAGGATTCTTAACGCGGATACATGCCATTATTGCCTCAGTCATAGTCGCAGTACACCTGTAAATTTGAGAAACTTTGCGTCATACGTCGTCCAAAAATAAGGATTAATAATTCTTTGGGGAAAAAATGGTTGAAACATTTTTTATAAGTTTACAATCCATTAATTAAGAAGTTGGACGTGTTTACATTTTAAGAATCATTAAACAAGAGTAATTAACTAAATGTATTACCATTATTCCCAGTTTTTGTAGTTTCAATTCATTTTTTTTAGAACTTCTTAACAAACTGAATTGAAATATTCTCTTGATCTCCCGAATTACTGAGATTATCGTTGTTTATGGTTATCATAGTTCCTACATAATTGAGGGTTTTGATGTTTTAATACATTTTTTGTCATCTTAAGTTCACGTAACACAGCGGAAGAATTACGAAGGAAACAAAAAATGAATAGATTTTTTTGCTGCGTAATAATAGTGTTGTATACTTGTTTGTGCTAAAACATTGACTTGCAAAAACCATGTGTATTTGCGTCATTAGCTTGTAAACCAACTGTTTTATGAATGAATAATAAATGACACAAATATGTTAGTATTTTTGGCGTCGACGCATTTCAGTATTTAATATAGAAAGAAATATTTTATATAATTTCTAAAATATAGGCCACGCAATACGACATATAACTAGGTTATCAGAATAGATTATAGTGTCCGCCGCCTTGTTCATGATGACATTTTAGTTTTTAAATACAAAATACATCTATTATATTTGCATCTCGTGTTTTGGCTTATACACAACATTTTAAACTAAGGTTAATAATCTATTCTCGATAAATAGTAGAATATCTTATCAGAAGATTTATCAGCTTGCTTGCACGCGGGATTGTAATTAGCCTTGCATAATACTGTCTAGCTTTAGTACACAAAATAATTTCATTTGGACGTCGGCCAGCTGCGAACAATGTCATCCCAACCTTGAATCTATACCACAAATAAATGAAACATTTCACTTTCATTGCAAAATGCGTTCAAATCTTACTCTTTCACATTCAAAAGAAAAGAAAGTTTGAAGTTCTGTATGATAATAAAATTACCTATATGTATTTAATTAGTCGTCGAATGTTAGAATGGGCTTTGAAAATACGGCTCTTAACTTTTATTTGTATAGAAACGTTTCCAAATAAACAAAAAAAACCTTCACCAATCGTTATACAACTTTCTCAAAGACCAATTAGACAAACCCTCTTAAGATGGCAAACAGATGTTTACACTTGGTAATTAAGTTAATGACCACCCGACAATGACCCGACCGTGAACTGCAGTTTTGTCACGACACATCTACGTGACACAATTATGCTCACACGTCAGACATGTGTCGTCATATCAGTGACACGACAATGTTCAATGTCGTGTTAATGATGTTTTTTGTACTTTATTTGTTTTACTAGCTTTTCCCCGCGATACCATCCACGTGGAATTTAAAAAAACAAAAGTAAGTACTATGTGTTCTTCCAGAATATCCTCTACATCTATACCAAATTTCATAGAAATCCGTTCAGCCGTTTAGGCTACAAACTCTAACAAACATCCGTCCATCCAAACTTTCGCATTTATACTATTAGTACGAAGTATGATTAGTAAATCAGGAAGTAAACAACCGAACATACATGTAAAACAAAGTAACATATGCGGCGAATCAAAGAAAATGTGATAATATGTATTGACCTCAATTAGTTTTATCTGAGAAAACATCTGCAACGGACGTCTCAAGTGAATAAACAGCGTCTCTAATCTATCTTGATTTTCTAGTGTTCTATGAACCTTAAAATTATGAAACGATTATAATTTATTTTTGTTTATAAACATGTAAACATTAACAGTGGTAGAGCCCGCTTCAACATCTTAGCACGAATGGGTCGGCTCGCCCCCAGCAATACTATGACCACACAAAAGACAGGCGTGAAGTGGAAGCAATTCCGCGTTTCGTCTGATGAGTGTGGTGCCGGAGGCCCAATTTTTAGTCCCTTTCTCGTTCCACCCTTTTCTCATAAGGAAAGGATTGGATGGGAAAGTGGATTTGACGGTGGAGGAGACGCATAAGAAGGGGAAATATCCTCTTTATGTGCGTCTCCTCCTCCGTCGATTTAGGGTAGGCAACGCACCTGCAATTGCGGATGTCTATGGGCAGCAATCTCTTCGCCGTTTTGGCGGATTTAGGTGGCCGCTTGCTCGTTTGGCACTTTATTGTATAAAAAAAATGTAAAGTATCATTAACCATGCCTACATCAACATTATACTCTTAAATACTTGTTGCATTTGCAAATACGTTTTACGCTACTGTTTTAAAGATTTCTTAAAAATGTGCACATATCTTAAAACATTAGCTCTTTTAAACCAACGTACGCTTATCACAAAGTTCATTAATATCAATTTATAAGGTCATGGTACATTAGCAAACTACCAGATCTCATCTAATGATTTGTGATTGTTAATACACAAGGCAAGCTGCTTTCAACATGAACTAACTTTTTGCTGTTGCAGAATAGATGCATTTTGATAAGACTTTATCTTTTACAAAAAAAACAATGCAACACTGATTATTCTATTCGGGATAATAGTCGTAAAACATAGTCGTAATGTCCGGGAAATCTTAACTCAGAAACGAGTCTTTTACGACTAAATGCGCCGACGCATAAAACGGACGGCATTAAACCGCGAAAGTCCAAGGCGTTCAATTCAATGTTTTATAGTTCCAGAGAAATGGACAAGTAGTATATAACCTTATATAGTGCGTTTGTGTTTTATTGGACGAGCTTAACATAACGTTTATGGATTATCTATTGTTGAAGATTAACATTTTCTTTGACCATTCTTGTTTTCTTCAAATTTAAGGTTGTCCAACTATTTAAGTAAACTACAAATTGATACAAAATATTACCATATGTCAAATATTTTAAATAATAAAAATGTATAAATTTCTGAGTCAAAAATCTATCAATTAAGGATGTTACTTGTTTACGATTTTTAGGGCCTGTCCCACAATTCTTGTAAATTGTCAGATAACAATCTAACGTATAAAATATGTTATGGAAATATCGGATTTTGATACTCTGACAGTTACGTCAGTTTTAAGCTATCCGAGCCTCTATCAGCCAGTGGTGGGATAGGCCCTTAATGTTGCAAACACTGAAATAAATTTTCGAATTATAGGAACATCTAATAATTTATAGTAATAGTTACATGGTTCAATATTATGCTTTCCTTACGTTATTGTTTAAACATAGTAGTAGTTTTCATTCCTGATTCTTTATACTTAAGCGTAGTAATCAAACAGCATTGTTTCCACGGCGGGCTATTTACAAACTGTCAGATAGCAGTCCGCTGAAAGAAAGGCCTTGCTACCATTCCTATTGTGATGGCTGCGAAAACAAGCGACGACCTACATCCTAGAGCACTGCATAATTTGTACACTAACATATTTGTTAAGTGTCTTCTCTTCAATTAGGATCTTTGAATTTTAAGAGACAGGACCTTTCAAACGTCTTATGAAAACGAAATTTGAACTTGCTTGTATGAGTTTTTAAAGACGTTCCAATTTAACGTATGTCAGTATGATTTACTTAGCGCAACGATAGCTTTTAGAAGAGTCCGTTTCTCTATAGTCATAAATTAGCGCGCTACAATAACGTCCTTTCAAATATCGATTCCTATCAGTGATAGGACACGTGTACATATTAACTATTCATTGTATTGATTATTAAGTGGAGCCACTTTTAGCCGCGTGAAAGATAAAATGGTCAGCTTCTATACTGTTAGTTAATAACAGTTATGTTTTTGGTTTGATTGCCTAATAGATTAAAGGAAAAATTAGTGTATTTTACAATGTTCGTAGCTACAAAGGTAGAGGGAGATCGAAGAAAGTATGGATAGAGTGTAGAAAATGTTATACGCAAGAAGGTTGATAGATAAGTATGGAAGAACAGTACATACTGTGCCGACCCTATAGGTGGAACTTACTTACTTACTGCGTTGGCGCAGCGACCCAAAGT
>LD688948.1:5104867-5117504 GCA_003118335.3 Papilio memnon
AACGTAGTCTGGAAGAACACATAGGCCACTTACTTTTGTTTTTTTTTTTTAATTCCACGCGGACGGAGTCGCCGGCGAAACCTACTCTATCATATTTTTACATGATATAGCTTATTTGTAATTTGTTTTACGTTTCAGTTTCAATATAAAACGTAACGAAAACATACCTCTAATTTCACTCGTTTTAAACGTTTCCGTAATTACTTAAGTTCGGTTTAAAAGGTCCAATGTTTACGCACATAAAACAAAACAAGTTGTGTACAAATCGCTTATAAGCTCTGAATTGATCACCTATGAGAATTTATTGGTCCATTTCACAATTTAATTATCGAAATTGATAAAAGTGATCATTATACTGCGACAACTTTGTTCGAGTGTCATTAATGATGAATCAATCAAAATAAGCGAAGGGTTGTTTGAAGGTTAGTTTATTTATGATAATCACCTGAGGTGCTTTGAGGGTGTCGTAAGTCTTATGATAAAAATATTTACGAATATTAATTACAATAAAAATATTGTATTACCTTATCTTATTAATATTATAAATGCGAAAGTTTGGATGGATGGTTATTAGAGTTTGTAACATAATCGGCTGAATGAATCTCGATGAAATATAGGCATAGATGTAGAACACAGCCTGGAAGAACACATAGGCTATTTACTTTATTTTCATTCGCGGACGGAGTCGCGGGCGAAATTTTAATTTTAACCTCATTAAATTTTTAATAAAGTTTTTAGTTAATCAATAATAATGATATCAAATAAAAATAAAGTTATCAGTTTGCTAAAAATAATGAAATTTATTTTAAGGAGAGATAAGAATCTATACAGATTTGCGATCTTTAATTTTGTTTCAAAGATATAATGAATTAATCGGTACTTTATCATTAATGTAGCATCATGCAAGCATTCTACGTTCCCACACATAAGTATCCCAAGTTATTTGTTGGCGTTCGTCGTCTAAGACCCAAATTAATAGTCTAAACTTGGTTGGATCCCGCACGCGCGCGCCCGCCTTACTCTCAACTTAGTCGCCAATTAATTTATTGCGCCAACTTTACATTCTTTACCCAAACTCTTATACGTCTTCCTTGGATATTGTGTTGCCATATCTTGGTAATTAAACCTCCTCAAACCTTTCCATCAACTTTATTTTTTGTTTAAACAATTGAAGAAAAAAATGTTTTGTTCTATTTTCCAAGTATCATTTAATATTTGTCGATTTATATCATTGACAGTCTTGTGCTAAATAGTTTTTACTATAACGTAGACTTACGGTAAAATCAACAATCAAAAAATAGTTCCTGAATAAATAGGAAATAATGACGTTTTCATATGTTTTTGTCCACAAAAATAATATTATAAAAGTTACTACAAAGCTGTAATATAACTGAAATTATTTTTAATTCCACAAATAACGTTTCAAATTAATCGTTATGGCAACAATGGGTAGGGCAACGGCGTTGCTATGCCGCGTCGCGATAACCGCCTGCGAAGGAGATTTATTTGGCGAACTTGTTAAAACTTCATAATTTGTCGGCATTATCGGCGCGATGTGTGCGCCGCGAGTCGATATCAAACGCTCGCATGTATTGTATTATACAAAACCTTTTAAACATAAAAGGTATCACATAGCTGTTTAATTTTCTATCAAGTTACTTAATAAAACATTACCACCTTCGCGATGTCCTATTAGTATTATAAAATTGTCAAAAGTCTGATTGTCTGATTGAAAGGAACGTAGATATTTTTAACTTGAATCACAATCGATATAGACCTTAACCAAGTAATACCAAAATTACCTCTCACGATTCAAGAACATAGCGTTATTTAATACCCGAGTACACATTCCCGTTAAGGCAATTCTAATTAGGCCCTTCTTATTTATGATTCATAAGCCAATGTACAATAAATTCTCGCTGAATCTTTCCGTCCCACATGTGCCAGTAAGCCGAGGCATTAGCGAATGTTGAATGTTGGTTCTCGCCTAATAAGAGCCGGGATGTAAGGAATCGCACTGATTACTATATTATTTATTACACTACGTGCCGCCCGTGTAAACGCTTCCTAATACTCTTTGAGAGCACGTCTTGCAACCCTGTCGAAATCAACTCTGCAAGGAAATAAAGACGTTGCAGAGCTGATTTAAATGAGCTTAAGTGAGGTACAGTTTTAATTTTGAAGGTAAAAAGCCATTCATCAACGAGTAACGATTAATTGAGTCAGAGGCGCTAGCTGCGAATATTTTTAATTACGTATTAGTAGGTTACGCCCGCGACTCCGGCCACGTATATTACAAAAAACAAAAGCAAGTAGTCTGTGTATTCTTCAAGACTATCTTCTACATCTATGCCAAATTTCATCGAGATCCGTTCAGCAGTTTAGGCTACGAACTCTAAGAAACATCCATCCATCTAAACTATCGCATTCGCATTTATAATATTAGTAAGGATATCATTTATAATATTACAAACGATGTCACGAAATTACGTTTTAACTACATAACTGATACATTGAACAGAAAGCTTTGCATTATGCAAAATAAAAAAATAATAATTAAATACAAATTGAAAAAAATATTCGAAGCAACCAAAAATATATGAACCGGGTAAAACAAATTAAGCGAGTGGATGTTGACAAAGCGCGGTTTGAATAATGACTCCCATATTTTGTCGTATCTCACGTCTTAATGCCGAAGGGGATAAGGCATAGATATTTTGCTTTATGCCACCTCTGAGCTTACGTCTTCCGCAAAGAGTTTTGTGCGGTAATTTTAATGAGTATCGTTTGAAGATTGAGCTGTGCAAATGTTAGCTTAGTATAAGCATATGGGTACACATTCATTAAGTAAAGATTAGCGGAAGTTGACGCTTACTTATAGGATTATTTTCAATTAGCTATTCTATTGAGATGTAAGAAATTATCACCCAGTTATAACTGTATGTTTTCTATTTTATCTTTATATGGGACAGACCATTTTAATCTTCTAATTATCATAGTATAGGATAACAATGACTAAAGTTATTGATATACGTACTTATATGTATAACCCTCATTGTAATTTATATAACGAAAGTTGTAACACTCACTAAAATACATATTAATTTATTTCAATCTTAATACGCACATTATAAAAGTTTTTAACAAAGTAATAGAGTCATCTTTAACGTAGCTTTCTTTCCTCGACGTGAGTACAGACGCGTCGTGAATCACGTTAACCGTAATCTACGAGTACGGCGCACTGAATTATTATTTATAACGTAATTACAAAAACACTCTCACGCACGCTATCTCGCCAACTGCTAATGTTATTTATGCGGGGATGAACGTACGCGGGTAATTTTTGCATATCACCCCCTCTATCGGAGGAATTGAATGATAAGCGACCTGCTTTGTAAGAAATTTATTTGTGTACTTTGTTGCCAAAACATTAACCGTACTCGGAGTTAACTGTTTCTGTCACTATTATATAAATTAATGCTAGAAGTGATGTAAAAATAAGGCCTCACCGTTTTTAATTGAAAATTTCAAACGTTTCAAAGTAAAGATAATGAAAAACCAGGAAAGTCGTCAGTACGAGTAGATTACGTACGTTTAATTTTTTATTGATATTTTCACTCTGATACAAACTAAATATTTTAACGAAAGCCAGTAGCATTGGTAAAGTTTATTATCGTTTTCCGGTCGCCGATGTATCCGGAACTTATTTTGCATGTTATACGAGATAGGGCGTGTGCTGCACTTCATAAAACTTGCATGAGTTATGGCCGCCTATCTCCTGTCCTCCAGTATCCTTTACAAAAACTTCGCAATGTTCATCCTGGAATCCAAGTGAATTCTTTGATTTGAAAATAAATGTAAGACTAATTTATTTGATAGTTTAGTTAGTTTTTGAATTTTAAAACAGAAGTCTGTAAATCTACTGATCTTACGAACATAGAAAAAAAAATCAATGCTATAAATGATTGCTTATTTTAACAGCTTTAAGTTGTCCTAACCCAAGTCATCTGCAATTTTCCAATGGGTTAAACTATCTGAGAAATTCCCTCGTATTTTGACTCCTGTAACCATTTTAACGCTGTTTATTTCCTTTATACATTTAACAAAATAGGTGTATGACAGTAAATACCTCTTAGGGGACCTATATCCGCAACTTAAGGAAAATCATATTCATAGAGACGATAAATTCTCAGCCGAACCGCGCACACCTCTTTAACCGGCTCTGTATTATTTTAATATACGTAAACCGTGCAATATTTCATCTCACTCGTACAACGGGTCGAGGAATCTAGTCGTCCCTTTCATTTTTCGGAAGATATCTTAATAAGATTCATGAAAGGACGCCATATTTTATATCCGACTCTGTCCTCTATCTTCTTATATTATCCGGGCAAGAAGAGCGCCTTTGAAATATGTGCTTGCTTGGGAATTTCCGATCTTTCAATTACACCTTTGTTGGAGTTCAAGCGCGACGTTTTGAAACTTGCACGAGATAAAATCGCATTGTTAGAATGTTCGAGAATAGTTTTAAAGGTAGATTCTCATAAGAATTAGTTCTTATAACAATTGATAAATTAAATACTTAACGTACATACAAATTGAGACATTTAAGTTGAGCTGATTTTTAATTATCTATTCTTGGTTTACGAAAACTTAACAATTAAGTTCAGTAATATATAATAACTTTTATAAACTAACTAAAACAGATGTCCAAGATTGGTTCAATTGGACCGATGAATAGTGTTGAATTTGCTATATTAGTTTTTTTAATGTTTCGTAGTAATAAATAAGCGTTGATTCGGATATTGCTAAGTCAAACAATACCGCCGGTATAGCTTAAAAGTTTTCGAAGCTCGGGGCGTGATATTAAATAAAGTTGCGGCTATAAATATTCTTTCAGTTAACTCTGGAATAAGAATATATGGCTTTATCTTATCTTTTACATCAAAAGTAAAAACACAAGTTTCACATCCGAGTTTCTCACTGTAAGACATGTGCAAATAAATATAAGCATCCCTCACTCTTTAAAAAATGTTTTAAATGCAAGTACTGAAGCTGATAAATTTAATCTCTAATTACTAGAGGAAAGCTAATATCCACATGATCTAAAGCTTTCTAAATTTCACTCAAAATTGTATGTATTTTTTTAATGTTTCGTATCTTATTAAAATATTATACATATCTTTCGGTAACAGTCGAGTATAGTTTATCTAGATGAGAAACGAGCGTTTCTTCGGTACTGTATGATTTAATATGCAAAGACGCCGGCTATAGGAAATTTATTGACAATCTTAGAGGGGTATCTTCCACGGCGCATAACGAGGTTACAACCAAATTAATTGTTACGAGACATTGATGTATAGGTTTATAATCTTATCTTTGATGTAGAAAAATACAAAATTTTGTATAAAATGTTGCAAATTACCTGAAATATTGAAGTTAAATAAAAAAATAATTATTGCATACATGTTTATAGATCCTTAGGGGCTCTGCTTCTTGGGTATAACGGGGACCTTTGTTGTAGAAAGCAATGTCTACTCTTTAAGTCAAGGTTTTTTATAGAGGGAAAAATGCCTTGTGGCTTCATCACTTGAGAGCTATACGAGTATGCCCGGTGTGTCGGGCTCAGCATCATTAGTGTTCATCAACCTAACATGAGTCCCAGTACCGATTAAACAAGTTGTTGTTTAATTTAAGTCTCTCTCCCTCTCTCTCCGGATCGTTTCCTCATTCCTGAGGGTCGCGACCACTCTCCTTGACCATCTCTCGTAGGATGTTTCTCCATTCTGTGCGATTCTCTGCGACGTGGATGGCGATGTAATTTAAGTCTAGGTGCCTATTAATTTGTGTACCTAAGTTTGTGGGTTGATGTAGATAGTTACTGTACACATTTTTGTGAAATTTATTTGTTTAGTTATCTCGAATGTTCTATTTGTAACTACAAGATTAAAATATCAATCAGTTTCGCTAGCGTTTTTAATGATTAAAAATATCTTTTGATAACCTTCACCCCTCGTTTTCATTTACTTATCCTATATCTCATATGCAAAGTTTTTTCATTGACTGCAGGCTTATTTCGCGGGGGCCCGGCATAATTCCTTCGGTCATAAATCTTAACTTTAAGAGAAGCAAGGAGAGGGGATTAAAGATCAGTAATCTTACGTTCAGATGAATTATGGCCACCGCGCTGCGATCCTCTTTATTGTGACTTTAAGAAACTAAGAGGAGATTTTGTTAAACGTTCGAAATTAATTTAGATAATGATTAATGGTATCTCGTAAGCAGGAAGCGCGGGATTGCGAAGGTATTTGCATAATTGGAAATAGGTGCGGTAACAATAAACATTTACTTGCACTAGATGTCACAATACGGTTGTGATATTTTTCAATTTTGTAACCTGTAAAACTATACCTACATATTTTATATTGATCATTGCTTAAATTTCAAATCTATACTAATATTATAAAGAGGAAAGATTTGTATTTTTGTATGTATTGAAATAACTCAAAAACTACTGGGACGATTTTAAAAATTCTTTCACCTATAGAAAGGTAATTTATCCGTGAGAAACATAGGCTATATTTTTTAATTTTACGCGGGCGAAGTCGCGAGCTACAGCTGGTATGAGACAAACAAAATGTAAGCTTTTTATTCCTTAGTTTGTAAATAGATAAAGTAAGATTCATTATTATCTAAACGTTAGACTAAATTTGATATCTCAGTGGGCATAGCCATAAGGTATATGGTTGAACAAAATTAATTTTTAGTTTATAACATTTAGCTATTGCTATCGATAGTTAAATAATAAATCACAATGTCATATATTGCAAAGAATTAATGGAGTTAATTTAGTAATCAGAGTTAGTAAGAAAACAAGAGAACAAAAAATGAGATACAATTCATAGGAATTTGTCGAGACTCCACTTTATCGCAACCAATCATCCGCCTAAACAAACGGCGGTTATTCATAAATCTCAGCGTTGCGGTGTTACTCGCGGGGAAGGTGAAACAACAAATATTACCGGCATAAATCTGCAACGTATCTCGGTCGCGGCCCACCACGCCGCACACACAGCTACACAGGATTGACAGCCTTTGCTGGTACTACTTGGGTCCAACTAGATGTGTACGTAACGCACTTAACTGTGACTTCAATTCCAAAATTGCTGAGTCTGTGTGTATCAACAGTGTAAAGTCACAGTGCATAGTAGTAGTACTGTAGGAGTAGCACTCTACTACATATAATTATCACAACAATAGTAAAGTGGGAAAAGCAAAAAGAGACGTTCAATGAATGTGTGACCGTTGTTTGTGGCTTTACTTACTATAGTGTTTCGTAAGTTAATTTAATTTCTTGATAAACATTACAAAAATGTCCAATTTTTTGCACTACAACATTTATTATTATTTTCCACGTTACGGAGCAGTGTGTCTCAGCTGTTATCTGCGAGCGTCGCGCCATAAGACAATAGTAAGGCAATAATAAAAATGTTGAATAGCCCCCGCAATGATATTACTGCCGGTGGTAATGCATTGTGTCCCTGATAACGGATAAACTGTACCCCGAAGACGTACACTGCCCGCCTTTATCGAAGTGAATAATAACATCATTATCTATAGATAAATTCCTAGATTTCATCTCATTAATGTTTTATTACATTTAACTAATTATACAACAGTTTTATGAATATCAAAGAAATTAAATTATCGCCATTTCGTACCCGTGAATGTAAGTCTATTTGCATGAAACCAATTGAGAAAGTACACAAAAAGTTTAGGTATTTACGACGCAACATCACAGTTCTCCTTTAAATTTCTCTGAAGCGAACACGCATTTTTTCTCCGTTTATTATCCATACCGTCGACCTCCTTACTTATCTGCGCTTTTATATTGTTAAAAAAAACTGTGATGACTTAGGAACTGAAAGTCCCATTAAGTCGACGTCTCTATTCATGTGGCAACTGGCAAGGAAGGAGGCGCGGTCGGGGGCCGCGGGGGAGGGGAAATAAATACAAATAAAGAAGTGAGTTGTTTAAAAATGGAACAAGCGGGTATTCCGCAAGAGATAAGGCTGCGTTTCCGCCGCCGCCCCCGGCCCCGGCCCCGGCACCGGCGCGGCGTCACTCCAGTTATTTCTGAGGTTCGACGACGAAACCCGATGTCGTGTCTATCGCATTCAACACTCTATGTTTTAAAAACGTTTAGTGATGCGACATTATGGTATTGCAGTTTCAATTTAGTAAAAAGTTTTAGTAAAGTTATGTCCTTATTTATTTACATTTAATAGAACCACGGTAATATCACGATTTCAAAGAATACAATTGTGTAATTACTCTTTAATAGTGCATGAGGAATTACCATTTTAATTGTTACTTACTAATTATTTAGCTTAATCTTAAAAATTGTATGATGATAATGACAAGGAGATAAGCATTCCTCTTTCCAATTTCTTTTTTTGAGACGAATGTAAAACACTTTAATTCTTTATATTGCACATTTCGATATCGATAGTTAAGTGAGCACATGACTACGGACAGATTTCCAAAGAGCGTTCGTGTCAGATGCCCGTCGCTGTTTCTTAATTTCCTCTCGCCGAGATAAGATTGGCTTTTAGCTTTTTATTGAATTTTCTGTGTTAGACGTAGCACTTTACGACTTAGTTACGAAATATGTTTACTCAATAGACTAGCAATCTTTTACTTAAATAAATATTTCAGTAAGACCTGGGCCGTCTAGTAGTAGTCGGTAAGGTAAGATCTCTTTGGTATAATATAATTTATTCCTGCGTGCGTTATTGAAATAAAAAAAAGAATAACTAACTGTTGGCCACGACTTCGTCTACATGAAATTAAAAAATATAGCCTTTGTAACTCACTGATAACGTAGATTTTTAATAGTGAAAGAATTTTTTAAATCAGCTCAGTAGTTTTTGAGTTATTTCAATACATACAAAATTACAAATCTGTCTTCTTTATAATATTAGTATAGGATAAATGGAATTTATAAATTACAAATACAATCCTCTATGTGTTCTTTCGTATTTTGTCTTCTAAAATATAGTAATAATCACAATTCTGAAGTTCCATTGATGTACTGAACTCAAGAATCGATGACAAATGTTTGTTTTTATGTGTGCTGGCAACAATTTAGATTTGCGCAGCGATATGTAGATGCATTTGAATCCATTTGCGGTCTCCTTATCTGGAGCATAAACCGCGCGTTAGCTGGCTTCGCTGTGCGCTTCCTTTTCTTGAGTACACATTATTTTTTTCAGTTTCCGGTACGATTTTCATTATTATTGTATTTAAGTGTATGTAGAGTTAGCAGAAATAGTAAATATTTTTCTGAATGAGTATTGTGTGGTGGTAAATCATTATGTGGTAGTTTAACGACTCTTGGGACAGACTAATTGCTTTACGTGGTTAAGCGATCTCCGTTAGGACTCAATTGATGACTATTGTTAAATATTAAATTAAAATAAACGAAAAAAAATAAATTTAAAACAATAAAAAAAAATAACGTTATTATAGTATGTAAAAATTCTGAACCATTCGAAGGTGTAAGTTATGTAAACGAGTTTAACCGACATTTTGCTACAGCCTACTTGTATCCGAGATAGATTTGTAAGTGGATAATCCGGGCTTTTATAAACGCTCGTCAGTCGTTAGTACGAGTAAGTAGCCGATATAGTTAGTTCATCATAGTAATAGTTAGATGATTGTGCATTTTTTATGAAAATGTCTCATGATATGTTACTAACTTTCGCCCGCGACTCCGTCCGCGTGGAATTAAATAAAACAAAAATGATTAGCCTATATGTTCTTCAAAACTATCCTCTACATCTATACCAAATTTCATCGAAATCCGTTCAGCCGTTTAGGCTACAAACTCTAACAAACATCCATCCATCTAAACTTTCACATTTATAATGTTAATATAATATTAGTATGAAGTGTTTAAAAAACAAACAGATCCATTATCATTGTATTCATCCGTATAAGAGTAATTTAATTAAGAAAACAAAACGAAAAAAATTATCAACGTAATTGTGGACAGCTTTAGACAGTCCCTCGTCTGATAATCGCGTTACGGTTGACACCTCGCTGACAAAAATGTTAAGGGGGAGGTTTTTAAAAGAGCTAATTTCCTGAAGTTGTCTCTCGACGTGGGACGTCTTTATCGCCGGAGTAAGTGTCCTCCTAAAACGGCTGATTAGTCCCCGCCCTGAGTCATTTGGTCCGCTGCCCCTTTGGGACGTAATCAAGCAAATTTTGATGAGCAGTCATTAAAAATTAACTTGCTTTGTCTTAATCGATCGTTAAATAATGGTTGTAAAATGTTTACAAAGAAATACTTAGTGAATTCTAAATTATTCTTTTATTTCTGTTATTTTTCTTCCGCAACTAATAGACACATGTTTATCACTTACTTTCCCCTGCAACTGACCATTGACAAAGGTCAATTTGATGTTTTATTAAGTTTACTGGTCTTGGTCTTACATACCTATTTTGTTATCTTTTTTAATTCAATCGCTTGATGTGGAAATTACCGGTATTTATATAAAAATGCAAACATTATATAGAGTTTAGCTATATGGTGATGGCAGTAGTAAATACAGTGAAGGTATGTGAAGCTATCGCTGCAGACGGCGCGGCGGGTGAGCGTGGGATCTTTTCACCTGAGGCCGGTGCAAACACAGCGCGATGGAAATTTGAATAATATCTTTATAGAGCTGTCTTTAAATTACTTTACTTTTTTATTTTACAATTGTCGACTTCATGTGCGATATTTAAAAAAAAAACATAATTAACCTAATATTTTCAAATTAAAATAATGTGAACTTTAATCAAGCCCTAAAAAAGTGATCGTGATAATACGAGTAATTAGTATACTGATTATCTTTGTCAGTTTTTTTCTACGATTAATGGAGTATAATATATACGTGGCCATATCGAACCTTAGCCACATATAAGTATTGTTATAGAGTATTTTTGGAAAAATATTTGGTACAGCTCCGTGTAATTCCATGTAGGGAGATGCATAAGTGCGATTTAGCGAGATGTCAGGGCGTGTGCGGCGTTACTCATGCGTTAATTTCGCGCGGCGCGACAAATTAATTCGAGCACAGATTTAGATGAGAATAAAACAGCGAGCCGCGGACTCTCTGATACTGTCACTATTGTTTAATTTTAAACCACTCGTGTTCCTAACCTATTAGATTTTAATACAAACTCCCAAATGTATGTATCCCGCTGATTAAACATATTGTAGGAAGAAAACTATAGTTTGGGGATTATTTTGGTTTGACTTAATCAGCAATTATTGTAGGAACGCGTAATATTTCTGTAATTGAAATTCACTTATCTCAAGAAATCTTTCGCAAATTCATTAAGATACAAGTTGAGACCCAAACTATGTTTCTTTTTTATTAATATGTAACTTAATAGGAAGAAGTTGTCTAAATAAAATGAGGCAGCGATTAAATTGATTGGCTCCGTATCATTCAATAATAACTAAAAGAAATGGATAATAATTGAATAGCTCGTTCCGATTGGCGGCCGTAGCAATGAATAAAAAGTAAGTAGAGATATCGACATCACAAAACGCGAGAGGGAGTAAAAAAATAATATTATCCCGTGGAAATGAATTAAGCAGCTCGCAGACATTGTGGCGGAGAGGAAGTGGCATAATTAGTATAGAGACAAACCATAAAAAGAAGGATGAAATATTTTTTCTCATTTGAAAGTTTGTAGAGCAAAAACGTTTGGTCAAAAAGCATTCTTATATAGACTTCCAATCCCTTGTGATTACATATTGATATTGATATTGAAGATTTACGGTAAATAAGCAATGTATTATATTAAAAACGCTAGAAAAAAATGTTGAAAATTCATTTTAACAACAGAAGCTCTTTCCATAGTAGCTGTTCCCGAAATCTCCCGATCCTTGGCGGGGTAAGTAGGGAATAAAATTAACCGAGGATGATCGCTAATGAAAATAAATTGGCGACGGGAGATTTGAGATTACACCGACCGCGGCCGCCCGCGCGTCCCGCTACCAGCCTACATAGGATGATATTGTTTTATTTTCTTTTTTTTGGACTAAAAGTTATTGTTTATTTACATTGTATGTGGGATTTACATTCTTAGAAATTACTCCCACAAGGACGTGATAATGTACCTTGTAAAGTGCAGGATTTAATCGAGTTTTGTTGAGGATTTATAACAATAAATTCTTCTACGTAACAAGAAGCTGTAATAGGCGTTGACTAAAATAATCTTAATGCTGGTGATAAAAAACATTCGCATATTATCTATTATTAATGTAAATGTTTATTCATTATATCCAAGTCGTCGTATTAATTTAGTCTGTGGCAGAAAAATCAAATAGGTACAGTTATTAGGGAGCGTCGTCTCGCAAATGAGAGCATACATCCGGGGAGGTTCATCTTCTTAAGTCAATGTGAGGATCAACTTTGAGTTATGACTCGTGGGATCGTCTCAGTTATTAAAGAAGATGGCTTAAGCTTCGCTATTTTAGATAGAATTTTTTTAAGCGTACTTACCAATATTTCCGCTGTTAAACCGAAGTGAAAATTCATACAATTTGGAATTATTCCTTTTAAAAATAATTACG
>LD688948.1:5127757-5140580 GCA_003118335.3 Papilio memnon
GGGTATATTGTGAACGGCGGTTTAGCTCAGTGTAGCGAACTCCTGTCGCCCGACATCAAATTGTACGGTTTTAATACACGAACTCCCTTTGACGAATATTGAAATGACAGATGCTTAGAGAAACTGCAGTACCTTAAGATAATTTTACTAACAATTGTCTAGCTCTATTCTAATTACACGTATAGTCTAAAACTAGAATTGACTTAAGTATTTTATTTTGTAGAAATATTGAACTGTAATTGTACAAATATTATTATAAATTAAACAGTTTACATGTGACATGTATGACTTCATATTAAGTACTTAGCTGCACATATTATATATGTAAGCTCGTTGAGCTGCAATATTTATAGCTGGTCAACGCCCACGTACAAGATGAACCAATTATTTTTAATCTAATTTCCCTAATAACTGACATAGTAAGATATTCAATATACCTATTTAAACAATTAATTATGTTCTACAATGACATTAATAGTTACTGAAGTCATTAAATGGACACGTGTCGAGTTAATTGTGTACACTTAACATCAGATATACTAAGAACTAAGAAATTAGGTAGAAAACCCTTTCTTTTGTTATTAATAATTCTACTTCATGCAACAATAAGGTAATACGTATGAGCAAAGACATGAAAGGCCTAGAAATGACAATATTAAAAGAAATAAGTACCTCATCTAAAGGACATCCAGTGGAAATCAACAAAGGCCTGCTTTGCACCAGGAGCAGCCTCAGGAGTTTATCTTTGATGTCCTGGAGGGGCGTAAGCCTTGGCCTCAGGAGTTGAATCCGCAGCGTGGCGACGGTCGTCAGCTCGCCTAACACTTCGCCGACAGTCACCAAAGGACCATCAGAGATCTTCTCGAAGGAAAGCGGCTTCCAATTGTTTATTACCACTGAACCTAGAACAATAAAAGAGCAATGTAATTGCGTATGTGATTTACTAATCAAAAACTTCGCTCAACAGATCAAAATATTGTAATTAGTTTTGGAACACAGTAAGTGCCAAACATTTGCATTCTACTTAATTACGCACGATTTTTTTTGATAAGAACGCACTCGAACGCAATCGTATCATACCAAAGGTTATGAATGTGATAAAACTTATCTTAATACGAAATTCTAGGCAATTCTTTATTAATTGTAACTATAGCTGTATCTATCGCTTATAACTAAACCTTTGGCTACTAAGAATATAAAAGATAGACGTATGTAGAAATGTGCGCTTTTACAATTTGTCTGGTGAAATCCGGGGGACCCAGTTTTCTTCTTACCATCCCTTTCCATTTCTGTTGTTATAAGTCTTAACCAGGTAACATAATAACCGATTTGCTACATGCATGTTTATATGTCTGCTTTCATACTTTCAGTACCGAAGGCTAAATATTAGTCCCTTTCCTTTCCCACCATTTTCTTATACGGAAAGGATGAGAAGGGAAAGTAGAATGACGGTGGAGGAGACGCACAGGAAGAGGAAATATCATTTTTACGTGCCTATCTTTCGCCGTTAATTAAGTGTAGGCAATGCATCTGCAATTTCGGATTTCTATGGGCAGCGATCGCTTCGCTTTCTCGGCGAATTCAGGTGGCCGCTCGCTCGTTTGAAACATTATAATATAAAAGATATGTATACAACCTACCTTTGGCGGAGGCGGCGAGTTCATGCGGATAGCCTAGTCTCATCATGGCGGCGGGCACGAGCTCGTGGAAAGCGGTGGCAGCGGGGATGATGACGTAGCTGTCCGTCTCTACAATTGCGCGGCGGCGCCACGTGCCCTCCTCCAATGACGATACCGCTTCCACCACGCAGTGCACCGGTAATGTTTTACCTGAACAAAAAGTTAATAATATAGTTGATTCAAGCCTCTTATAATCATGCCTTAATAATGCAGTGTGAGTTAATACTTCAGTACTTTTGTGGAGGACAAACAGATATTGTAGGATATCAAGATATATTTTGTCCTTTGGATATTTTGTTCACTGAACGGTGAATAAGTTACATTTTGTTTTGAATAGACATACTTTGAGAAGCATCTACCAAATGGACCGGGAAGAACGTAAAGACCATTATGAAAAACTTCTTGTCCGCTTTTAAAATAAAAGTGCTACTTAACGTAGAACGTCGAAACGCTGTCGTTAAGAAAGCTTCTTAATTATTTAGCAACTTTTCAAGCGAGAAAGCAATGCTTTTGACTTGCTCGCGGACGCGGCAAAAAACCGAGTGAAATGTTTAAAATAATAATTAATCCTTGTTCCATGTCTGGCGGCCAGAGGCTGCTTTGTACCGGTCCACGCTTTTACCGACCTTCTTTGCAGACGCTTCTTTAGGCCGATATTAAATAGTTCACGCCATTTTCCCATATTTTTTATTTTGATGAGTAAAGCGATGCCAGAATTTTATAGTCCTCACTTAATTATATACCTATTTTAAAAGCAGTCGCCATTAATGTCTTACATTTTATCTTTTCAATAATATAATAATTATTTGGAGTATTTTTTTTGTTTAGTAATAAATGTCTTGATATCTGGCTTATGTTGAACTTGACAAAAATTAGATTTAAATTTCAATCGTATTATAAAAATATAAAGCATATCTACTTAGTTTCTCTGGCAAATTTTCATTTCATTTCATTAATTACTATAACTATCTGTAGTATGGTGATATTATTGTTATAAGCTATCAATTGTAAACAATACAAAGCTTTCGGTTCCACTCGCTGTTATTGAATTTACATAATACTATCCGGGTAGCGGGTTCAACAGAATACCGGCTCACCGTATTCAAAATTATAAATTTTGCGGCACAATAATCGTTTAATAATACTGCCACGCTACTCTGTGCGGCCCTACTGCTGGCTTAACGTACAAAATAACCGGAATTTTCGAACGAGTTTAATCGTTTAAAGTAAGTTTGGATAGTTTTCTTCGTTGGGCGTTTTCGAGGGTGGTTCGGGTAGTTTCAGGGTTAACACCTATAGTCTATAGTTAAGCATGGATTAGACAGGATTTGGCGGTGTGCGCTCGCCCGCCACTCCGGTCAATTAAATCCTGCTACTATAAAGGCGGACTTTATTAATTTCTTGTATTAATTCTATGAAATATTACGACTCCAAATTCCAATAGAGTATAAGGGATAAAACTGTTTTTGTTTCTTTTAAAATAGAACTTAGCTTTTTGATAAAAATTTTTTAGTAACAAGAAACCAACAAGTAGAAGTGACTACTTTCTTAGCGCAGCTTGCTCAAGACTTGCACGAGGTTAAGCGCAGCGTTCATTACTGTAACATAAAATATCAATTAGGATCTTAAGCGGGTGCGGGGGCGGAAGCGGGAGCGGACGCGGAGCTTGCACAGCGCTGTTGAGGCTTAGCCGACCTAAGCGTACTTGAAAAGAGTTCAGTCCTTAACAAAGGATTTCACGTCGATGTCAAGGAGCTCGCAACCTATAAGTAGTGCGAATTAAAACTTTAGACTAACAAGAATTAAATGAGCGAAGGAGGCGCCCCCTAGTGATGTGATCAACTCGTCCCAGACTGACGTTGTAACGTAACATTAAAGAGTTAATGCACAAGATTGTTGTGTTTAATTTATTGAAAAATACCAAGAATACTCAATTTTGAGTAGCATATTTATTTGTAGTAATTTTATTGAGCTTTTGAGTGTTGAGGTAAGAGTTGGGATATAGAAATTACCATTAAAAATTAAAAAAGATTAAGACTGCATTTGTAAAATTTTGGAATTAGTTAACGGAATTTTCTTAAATCTTTAACGTATGGGAGATAATACATAAATTTGGCGTACAAAAATATTTACATAAAATTACAGATTAGCTCGCATGTCGATCATGTTTTTCTGCACTCTGACCTTTCATTGAATCAACATTATGTAACATAATGTATAGAAATATAATTAAGATTTTTTTTTATGTAGAAATTTTTATCAGAAAAGTCCCCATATCGTTAGGAAAGTAAATAGCTGTTAAACGGACGTGTGTAATAAGATTGTTGATTATTTGTGTATAGCCACTTTGAGCATATAAACTTTGTTGTTATGTTATGTTATCATACTTACTTAATATTATAAATGCGAAAGTTTAGATGGATGGATGTTTGTTAGAGTTTGTAGCCTAAACGGCCGAACGGATAGTCTGGAAGAACACTTAGGCTACTAACTTTTGTTTTTTTATTACTCCACGCGGACGGCGTCGGGGATGAAAGCTAGGTTTTATTAAATTAATAACCTAAATGTTTTATTATTGTTTTCAAACCTAAGTTAAATTATCACATAAAACTTGTATTATAACATACTAATTTAATTATTATAATTGAACAATAATTTAGGTTTTTTGCGTGAATTATTATATTTTAAACGAATGTTCTTAAAATAGTAATGTAAAATATGCTTGCTAAGATTCTTTCAGAAACACTGAACACACTAACTAGTATGCTGGTTAAAACGGCCTTTGGATTTGCGTGTTGTTGCAAGGCTTTCGTGAGGAGTGATCTGTTTAGATCGGATAAGTCGGTCTATCGTGACGGATGCTGAAACCTCGCAAATACCGTGTCGTGTCGTGTCGTGTTGTACTAATCGTTTAAATCCTGCACTCGTGTATGCAAAAATGCCCGCTAAGTTAGCCGTAAGCTAACAATATAACTACGTTTGATTCGTACCAATTGAATAATACTAAGCGACTTTGTAAAATGTTTATTTGTGTTGCTATTGACAAAATTAAAAATTGTTTTAACTTTTATACAAATCGTATTTAAGTACATTGTTTTTTCTTCTTATCCATTTTATATCAAACATAAAATAAGGAATTAATTTGAAATGACTTTCTTACGATTGAATAAAAATATAATTAATACTATAAAAATCCCAATAAATAACAATAAAAAACATATCCGTGGACGTGTATTAATAGATAATCAGAAACTGCATAAGAAATGAGGTTCTTAATGAAAATGTTAATAGTCGATTATCACAAATCTTACACTTTTTAAAGCACAAATATTAAGATTTGGCAAATTAATTAAAGACGTATACAGTTAATGCTAATGTCGAAAAGATTAATAGGATCTGACGAACTAGATAAAAATAATATGGAAAAAATGTAAAGTGTAAAGAAACACAAAATAGTTTTATTAATGTAAATTCTAATGAAAAAGTGCCAAAATAGGAATCGCCGGGACGAAGGGAGGTCATAGAGAATCGAAAAATAAGACCATAATTAACAGTACGAGAGGTGCAAACCTCCCATAGATCATCGGCTAGCGAAGCCCATGTCCTCTAGTGCAGTATGTCATTTTACATATGAAAGAATCAACCGAAAGCAGAGCTTCTCAAACTGAGCTAGACATCTTTGTTTGACTATTAATTATTTTTGAATGTTTTGAGTGAAATTTTTAGTCTTTGCTATCTTATGCTTCATCTATAAGAGAGCAATCGGCAGTCTTTCTCCCCGTTATTTTAAGCTTAATAAATATTATTTTAATTAACACTTAACACTTGATAAATTAACGCCACTAAATTAGTATTTGCTCTAAAAGTACATTAAGTGTGAAAATAATTTGATGAGCTGGTTCGAAAAGTTTGTTTTTTGACGCAGTATTTTGCCTAAAATTAACATTACTACAGTTAAATATTGCTTTTATTATAAATAAATTAGATTTAAGAGAGATTAGCACAACGAATTTTAAAAGGAACTTGTATATATTTGAATACATTTTGAATAAACGATATAATTTCTGTATTGAGTACTGTCATTCTTTTTGACAGTAATAGAAACACAGCGTGATACTTTTTTATATCGTTAACTTAACATTTAATAATACGATTTCTAATGGGTCGTTAATAATGCTATTTTATATAGTTTATTGCAGATTTAAAATGCATAGAAGTTCAAGGATGATATTAACATAGATTAAAATTATAAGCTGTTAAATAAATCATAACTAATTATTCATCTGTCTTTAGGTGATTGTTTTGTAACATTCGTTTATTTTATAATTACAACGACCTTGTGTGTCCTATCTAGAATTTAATTGGCAATCAAATTTTTGGATACAAGGATTAAAGGACATGCTGTGGATACGATGATTATTTGGTACTAGCTGTTATTCAACTTTGTCAACGTGGAGTTTAATTTACCCATTAAAATCGGTCTAACTGTTTCGGAGTTTAGTCGGAAAAACACAGACAGACAGATATATGAGAATTAAAAATAAAAAGTAACGCAAACACGTCAACCGTCTAGCCCTGGTTGACTAAGGTTTAGTGATCTCTAACTTAGTTAAGTTAGATATGATCTAAGTTGTTCAGTGAGGACGTATTAAGATGATGAACGCAAACACTTAAGTACGAAAAAAAATGACATTTTATACACACAAGTTTTATGTCTGTATACAAAACTAGTGAATTTCAAAATTGGATTGAGAGTGGACTAAAACATATCTGAGGTAGCGGTGACGAGGCGTATGGAGGCTAAAACGTAAGCTCGATAGTAATCCCCTTACAGCACACCCCCAAACTTTCACCTGACCATCGGCCAGACAGGCTAATACTCGTCTAAACAATCCACACATGTTTAAGTAATGCAACTCTAATCATATAACAATAATATTAAATACCGATTAATCGAGTTTATGTCAAATTTAAATATACTCGTAATATGTACAAATGTATAGCTTTACTTAAGGATCGAAATTTAAGTAGTTAAAGAAAATATTTTTAGCTATAATCTGAACCCGAAAAGTCAAGATATTTTAAAAGACTTAGGGTCTGTCCCACTACTGGCTGATAGAGGCTCAGATAGTTAAAAATGACGTCACCGTCAGATAAGGGAACAAAATCCGATATTTCCAGCACATATTTTACACGTTGGATTATCGGACAATTTACAATTTGGTGGGACAGGCCCTTAGTGAAGACGCATTTTATTTTTTAAGGTATCAACTATCGTTACATTGTTGTTAATATTCTTGTACGTATAAGAACGTAAGAGAGACAGACACATTTGTTTTAATTTATTTAGATTATACGGAATTAAATATTCTATATTCTGTATCAAATTTCTTTAGATTAAAATCTTATCTTTAATACGATCTTGATTAAATGTTAATCAGACGAATCTAGGTATTATTATAAAATCTATTTATAACATAATAATTATGCTCCAAAATCTTACTAATATTATAAATGTGAAATTTTAGATGGATGGATGGATGTTTGTTAGAGTTTGTAGCTTAAACTGCTGTACCGTTTTCGATGAAATTTGGCATAGATGTACAGGATAGTCTGAAAGAACACATAGACTACTTGCTTTTGTTTTTATTTAATTCCACGCGGACGGAGTCGCAGGCGAATGCTAGTATTTAATAGTTTTAGTTCACTTTCTTGTTTATGGCACACCCTTAGATTTTAAAAAATTACAACATGGTCAAACTATGACGGATCAATTTCCAAACACCTGTATCATATAATATGCATTATTTTAAAGTTATTCCATAGGATTCGCCATTATTTAGGTTTATATAGTTTTGGACGTTTTGGCCATCACAATAAGCATATTTCTTTTTCATGTCTGTTTCACAGTATCTTAGAGCGCGCGCACACCGTTGACTAAACTATCGCACAACTGTTTAATGTCGCTTTGATTCGTATGAGCTTATATGGAAGTGCGCATGCTACTAGATTTTTAGTTGTGCAACTAAACAGGTGAATTGACTGAAACAATCGACAATCGCACGACAGTCGTGCGATAGTTTAGTAAAAAGTGTGCGCCCGCTCTTAATGTCTTTACAATGTCAACGATGCAATTTTTAAGCAATCTTTTTCGCAGTTGCCATTCAGACATAATAAAACAAAAATAAAGCTAATATAAATTGACGTATTAAAAATTCTCTTGGACACTAGAGATATTTACGAAAATAATGTCTAAAATTTATTTACGATTACAGTAATCGGCCTTGACATTTACATTATATTAAGAGATAACATTAAGCGAGATAAGTGATTCAAATCTTTAATTATTTAGCCAGAACTTGTAAACATTATGTAATATTACAATTACTTTTATTATTGGTAAAATAATATTTTATGGCTTTTCAGACAGCCGGTCGAACATTACAAAGTTATTTTAGATGTCCATTGACATTGTCATCCGTTTTATTTGCAAAAGACAGAGATAGCAAGATATTTACGGCTATTTCGGGAGCGGAAACCCAAGTTTAGAATCCTTTTAATCTATGAACAAAGCTTTGGACGTATCAATTTGTCATTAAAATAAATTGCACAGTTATAATTCTGATAACTTCAACGTCATTATTAACTATTATCGAACAACTTGTGCTTGGTTGTATAATCTTGCATAATATTATAAATGCGAAAGTATAGTTGGATGGATGTTTGTCACAGTTTGTAACCTATACTGCTGAACGGATCTCGATGAAATTTGACATGGATGTAGAGGATAGTCTGGAAGAACACTTAGGCTACTTACTTTTGTTTGTTTTACTCCCAAGCGTACATAGTCACGGACGAAAGCTAGTAAACAATAAATGTTTTAATCCATAGATCTGTGCACGTATAGCGACTGACCACGGAGCGTCTAGGAAAGTAACCCGACACCGGGTCTTTGCAACGACGAGGCTTACTCGCCTTAAACCCCTGCGCGTTTATACCCCACCTTAAGTCCGAGATTTAACTTTACAATAAGGCTCTGTTCCTAGCTACCTCTACAATTTAAACATTAACTTTGTTATTTTACGAATATTTTAATGCATCACCTTCATACGAAAGTTCAAGTTGTAGCTAGCATTTAAAAGCTTTCAAGATTATAAGTCACAGTCAAAGACCCTTAGTAATTCTTTAACTAAATCTACCCTTGTAGACTTCATTAGTGACTAATTAACGATTCTGCGAGTGTCAATTATTGTTAACAAAGATGGAAATCAATTCAATCACACATACTTCATAAATCACTAGCTGTGGCCCACGTCTCCGTTCGCACGGAATTGAATTAAAAAAATAGTAGCCTAGTCTTTTTCCCGATTATGTTCTACGTCTATTCCAAATTTCGGCGAAATCCGTTGAGCCATTCTGGAAATATATATATAAAAACATACGTCCATCGATCTAAAGTTTCGCATTCATAATATTAATAAGATAATAAACATGAGTTATAGCTTTACAAACATGTCATTTTTTTATATTAAGATATCTTCTGGTCAACGGAGTACAAACAAGCGATTGAGTCGTTTGAAAAACTTCTCACTAACAAATATGCATATAAATTAGTAATTAATAATATAAAAACAGAAAAAGGTATAATCAGCTAAAGACATGGAATAAATAAATCAGTCATTAAATCTTCATAAAAGTCATTAAATATGGTAATTAAGTAAGACAAAAAGTAGAACTAAAAGTTTTACTCCAATTAAAATGCCATATAGGTGAATAGGTGATAATCAACTGCTGCAACTCTACAACATATTGTTGTCATAACTTCTTGGAAGTAAACGAAAGGGACGGATAGACTATGGTTTAACCAAGTATCCCTCGGTTCAATTCATAGTATCAGATTGCTAAGGCAATGAAGACCGGCGTTCCCTCCGAGCATAGAGCGACGGGCTTGAGATAACACGAACAGTGATTGTTAAGGCGTTACGCCTGTCAAAGACCGCGTTTAAGGTTTTAATTAGGAAACGTCCCCTCGCGTAAACGTTGACCCACTTGATGTAATACAGTATTGTATTACAGAAACTAGCGTTTACATTGTCGATACACCTACAAGATTCAATTTCCCATAGGATAACATAAGTATGTTCGATACAAAAATATGCATCCATTTAGTATTTAGGATTTTTTTTAAATGCAGAAACCTCATCTTTTAAAGTTATTTTTGAACAAAATCTTATATCAATTTTAGATGAAGCTTCCGTTTCTGCTACTGCGTTTATAATTATATAGATGCATAATTATTGTAAATTAAAATAAGCTACTTGACTTGTATAATTTACTTGATTTTCATTGCTATTTCAATATTGGTTTTTTACACTTAACGTTTCAATAATGAACTCGTTAAGTCTAAGAGAACAAGATTATAAATTAAGTATCGAAAATCAACATCGTAAAGTTTTATGGTGAAGTTGTCCTCACGGTCGGTTCCGGCCAAATGAATGTGTCGATATCGTTTCTAATTCCACATTTGTGACTGTGATTTGTTAATAGATAAGAAAAAAATAAAAAGCCAACATTAGGTGTGCCATCCATAAGCAAGCATATACTTCCAATGGCAATTTATTTATCAATTTCAACAAATTTATTAGCACCTTGATAATGCAGTGTGAGTAAATATTGCATATAGAAATGCAAAAACATTTTTTTCAGTAAAAACACAATAACCATAATTCAAGCTTGATAACAATTTTTCTTTAAGGTAAATTTAAAACAGAATCCAACAGAGAATAGACATATAATATACAAATTATTCCTTGCCGTATTCAAATAAATAAAGCTAGAAATATGTTAAACAAAACGTTCACTGACATCAAGTTGTTGCGCAATTCGTGTTCTTTGTTATTCGCGAAGATACACCGTGTGGCGTAGCATCATTATCTCGCCAGTTGTTGTGGCAACGCGCTCTGTGCCTCTCCTCGTCTTATTCGATGGCTTTTGTCTTTCCCCTTGTCGATCGCTAACACATTTACCCACTAACCAGTAGGTGAAAACTCGCGAAACGAACGTACCATTGTGACAAACCCCGCACAATACTCCCCGCCGGCGCTTATCGACTCCCGCCTCAAAGAAGTTCAAAAGGCTTCGGTTTAGACGTACGCTATCACAACGCCATCGTTTGTCAGTTTTCGCTCCGGGATGCGATTGTCTCCGCGTTACAAATGGCCTTTTCGAAGACGCCTCGCTCGTTTCCATTTTAATTGACATCGTTGCAATAGCTACAATAGCTAGAGAAGATGTCAGCGAGGCGCCGGGGAGCCGCGCGTCTCAGACGTATCAAATTCATTCGACTTTGATTCGTCCCCGCTCATTGAGCAACGGCGCGGCGGGCGCGATCACGACGAGCGAAGCCTGCCTACACTGCGACCTGTGACGTCACCGTGTGCGTGTTCGAGTATTAATCTCATTTGTGTAATAAAATCTGTGCCTTAGCCGCGCCGATGGCGGAGTGATCCGTCCCTGAAATGCTTGCCTCCGCACGATAATCCTGTTAGGTTAAGAAGGTTTCTACATATTACGTGCTTTGCTACGCCTTAAGGATTAAAACGACATGTACGTATAACTCGATACGTATCGCAGGGGTGAGCCGGAGCGGTACGTATTTAGCTCAGAACTGTGTTATGAAAGCGATGATCTTGTAGGTATTCATTAGTCGGGGGCGAGGCTTAGTAGATCACCGTAGTAAAGATGCGACGTGGATTTACGTCAAAGCCGCCGCATCGAGGTGGTCATCGCGGGGGCCCAGTGTTTACGCCGGACAATGAAGACAAAGGACGCTTTAATTATTCAGACAAAGCAAAAGCGACCTTAATATCTGGCGCGTAGTCGACATTTGTAAATATTTAAGTTAGTCCGCCAATTCGGCGTTAAGACGAAGTAGTTTGCATGAGAGAGGAATCGGAGAACGTCTGGGAGCTAAAGCTACCCTCCGGGTAACGGGCTGCGGGGAGCAGGCAGCGGACAGCGGGGGCGGCCATAAATAATTAATCTGCGCCGATGTGCGGTGGACGGTTTACTAAATCCTGCGGCGGCGACGGCGCACAGCCTGAGGGACCTTAGAGATCTTATCATATCACCGGTGTTAGGTAAAGAAAGTTTTATACATTGCTCTAAACTAAACAAAAGTAAGGTAACTTTTCAGTAATCAAGCTTTAATGTAATGCCTAACATTAACTTATCAGTTGTGGCTTTACTAAGCTAATCATGAAAACTTAATTAAATTCCAATTCATTAGCAATAGATTAGACATATTTTGTTTCATGTTATTTACTAGTGAATGGATTAAAAAGTATAGTCTATAGTGATGTAGGCGTGTGTGTGTATTGCGGGGTAAAGCCGGCCTAATCCCGCGGCGATCCGGCACGGGCGGCGCGGTGAGACAAGACGGGACGAAGACGCCACGCGTTGGTTACCGTGGGGCTTCCTCTACCTAGCCACTATGCTAACTAACAACCCTTTACTCATACCTTCAACTCGTTGCTTGACCGCTGTGACCGATTTCATTATAAATATTATATAACAAGTCTTTATGTTAATGTAACGTTCAGTCGTTAATTGAGCGCTAAGGGATCCCTCTAGTGTGGATTTAATGTGTGAGGTACGCACTAAGGGAGACAACTTAACGTCTATAAATGTGAAAGGATTAAAGAAAAATTTATAGCGTCGTAAATCAAAGTATGAACATTTAAGTTAGTACAACTTTACCATGTCCCCACACATTGAAGCTCGCAAAAGTTACCTCAGTTAACTAATCGAGGCCTTTAACTCGATTGTGCCGAAAGCTTACGACTGATGTATCAGATTAGAGACTAATTTTGCACACAACTTTCGTTTCGTCCGTTCAGCAAGTTTAAATTAATTTTCATTCACAACAGAACTTTGCTTTATACAAAAGATATACATATATAAAATTCTTTTTTTTTTACTACAATATTTTAATATTTAATTTTCAAAGTGCTAAAACAAAACTTTATGTCAATGCAATTTGCAAGCGATTTACTTATTTTTTGTACTTGCGTCATAATCTATACTAATATAATAAAGCGTAAACACACACTTCTTTGTTGCCTAAGATTTCAACAATCACAGCA
>LD688948.1:5148821-5164311 GCA_003118335.3 Papilio memnon
ATAAAATCTATTCAAAGGGATTCCTTATCAAATTAAATGTGGCAGTTCATTTTACAGTTACATCACAGTGGAAAATTATAACCGAAGAGAGTTTCAAATCTCAGAATTTCAAAAAATCCAGTCATAATCAGTTTGAACCGGTGAAAACCGGTTCACATTATGGTAATAGCCGCTAACAAAGAGCGGAGCGTCAGATATGTGGAGCTAAGTAAAGCGCACTACGTATATATAGCTTAGCAGTGCTTGATCCGGATGAGCTGAGATTAGATGGCAGCGGCTGCCCAGCGGCCGGGATACATCTCCGACGGGTCTACTCGGATCCGGATTAAATTGAATAACTTACCGGGGATTTATGTTATCTTGTATGACGCATTATAATCACACATTTAGGTGAAATGTAAGTTTAATTAAGTAACCTTTAATTAAGAAAGTCTCCAAAAATAAAGATATTTCGTAAATAATTAGATATCAATGTATCTACTCTAAAACATTACTCAGAATATTAAGGGTTTTTTTTTGGGAAATTATTAAAAAATGTTTTTTTCCAAATATACAGAACTAGCTGGTGCTCGTAACATCGTTCACGTAAAACTAAGAAGTAGCAAAAATGATAGCTTATGTTATTCAACGCCAACGTAGCTTTTCAATGGTGAAAGAAATTTTTAAATCGGCCAGTATTTTTTTAGTTATTTTAATACATACAAAATCCAAAAAAACAAATCTTTCCTCTTTATAAAATATTAGTATAGATAAGCGATTAGCCTCAAATATAATATCCATATGATATTTAAAGCATCTAAAGAGCGGGTTTTCAAAATATTTAATATCGATAATATTAATATCAAATCTATATTCTCATTAATAACGTAATAATAAACAAAAATGACAAACTGATTAATTAATGCTATAAATGGAAAAGACATTTATGAACCGATAGATTCAGCAAAGGTACGGTTTACATATGACATTTTATTTTATGGTAAACATGTTGCAGAAGTTATATAAAATATTGATAAAATGATTTATTTTGAACCAGTTTATTCATAAGTATATTAATAAGAAATAAATTATTAAAATATGAAAAAACAAATTCCATATTCCCAGCGATGAAATATGATTTTTTGTGTAATAAAAATTTGTCTTAATAATGAATTTAAATCATTTACATTGTAAACTATCCAAAAATCTAAACGGAAGTTAATATTAATATGGCGTTCGGGTTTTATACATTTTTTTAAATACATTCAAATATTTTTTCAAGTTTAAAAAGTGGCCAGTGTTAATTACGACGTTATAAATATTAAAGGGTCACCCCGCGGTCCGTCTGAAATAAAAATGAAGTCGATGCGTGACATCAATATTTAATTAATTGTTGGACTTACCATATTAGAAGACTAACACGCAAATATTTTAAAAGGTTGTCGTATTTGGTATCGATAACTACGAATTGAATCAACACTGAAATGAACTTTATCACAACGTAATATAATTCATTGTAGCTGAGCACAATGTATTTGGAATTTGGATAGGTTTATGTGTAGCGATAGAGCGGTACCCTATACGGTTGTTGTGTTTGTTCTAATAGATCTGTTTTATGAATTACAAATGAAATAGAGCATTAAAGACAAGGAACAATGCATTTTAAATATCCCACTAATAAAACTAAAAAAAAAAACTATTGCAGACACTTGAAAGACCTTTTCCTCATATTCTTTGTCATTTTCTGTTACCTCAGTTTTTAACATTTTTTTTTCAAATAAATAGCAGATATTGACATGTTTGTTTACATACATATATCAATATTAACACTTAAACGTTTTGATATTATTTAGTAAAATTAACACAAAGAGATATAAGACTATGTTCCTATGTGTGGACATGTATATACACTCAGTAGAGCTAGGATCAGTCATAAGCCGGATTAAACGACCGTCGTATCAGGATTGTATTTCGAAGAAGAGAATATCATGGATTTGGCATACAAAGAATTTTTAGGCTACATTTTACAGGTGTTCACAATTGACATATTTCATTTAAAAATAAAAAAATCACAATTCAGTGGTTGAAAATAATTCTTAGGTTGGAAATTAGGTTCTACTAACATTAACTTGTCCTTAACCTATGTTAATTTGTCAAAGTAAAGTTGAATAACAATAATTCAGGACGTTTTTTACCCTTTGGATTAAAGAAAATTTGAAAAAACTCAAAGAGAACTAAAGTATAAATTCATGTATGACGTAGTTACAAACGTTGTAGATATATTGAAGGGGGACGGCGCGATTATCCGGATCATCCCGGGCCGGATCAAGCTCGTGTCGCCGGGAGATAAAGCTGAACTACACGATACGTAGCGCACACACGAATATGTATTCCTGGTACTTGATTCTTAAATTCGATCTTAAACATTTTTATTAACTGGATAGCATTTTTAAGTTGTTTTTCATTTCATATACTTACTGATAAATAATGTCTATCAATTACTTCACGTTATAAAGAGAAATATTTGTATTTTTGTATGTATTATAATTACTTAAAAACTACGAGGCCGATTTAAAAAAATCTTTCGCAATTAGAAAGCTATATTATCTGTGAGTAACAAAGACTATTTACTAGATTTTTTTTTTAGTTCCGCCCCAACGAAGTTGCGAGCAATCGCTAGTTGCTATAAAGAATTAAGAAGAATAGATTTTTTAGTACTTGTATGTGATCAATAATTAATTATTTTCTCTGAAGATGAACCCTTTTGATCAAACTTATTATTAAGCTTTATGGGAGCCTTATTACTTTAAATTATTAATAACATCCAAAACACCCTGTGAGCACGAGTATAAAAAATATTAACCTAATTACAAGGTGCTAACTTAACTACTCGTATACTTTCTTAATATTAAGCAAGAAAACATTAAGTTTTATTTAACACAAATACTTATAAACTACCGTTTTTGGCAACAAAAATGATCGCTTCGTAAGCACATATGCTTTACATAAAAAGAATAAAAATAATTCCAACGAATAAAAAATATAAATCGGCTTATCTTTATAAAACCGGCTTATTCGTATAAAGTAACGTCAGCATAAGATAGCTTACATTTAAATTTTTATTTTATTTCAGTCTATATCTGTAAAGAATGAGATAAATTGTCTATATGCTAATTGTTTTATAAATATGTTAAAATCTTATCTATACAGAATGTAAATAAGATCTATTTTTTTTTAATTTATTAAATCACCGAATAATTTTGTAATGACATATGGACAGAATTTTACGACATGTTAATCTTACGATTCGACTTATGTATGAATGCAAAAATTATTCAATTTGTGAATAAGAAAAATAGAATTAGTAATTAATTGCACTACCGACCTGAATAAAGTATTGTTAAAGATTTTATATATAAGTTGTGTGTTGTGATTGTTATGTTGACGCTACACAGGTAGGAATTGACAAAAGATATATCTCCGGCAGGGGCATAATCCGCCTCGCATTGTGCAATCGTTAATCGGCGCGGATCGACAGCGCGGGTCGACTTCGAATTAATAATGATTTACAACGCCCGATTAGAGGTATTAGGCACTAGCCACCGTCTTTGGCGGCGCTTACCAACTTCTTATTACCTTAATATCTTTATTGCATTTTTGTGTAAAATCGACTAACCGAGTTCACATCAACGTAACTCATCTAACCTATAAATTGCACACATAGATAATAAAATAAATTATTCGCGGTAATTTAATGAAATAAATCCATGAATTATTACTAATATTTCATATCAATCTTAATCCGATTTCGATTTAATATTTTGTTGACCTTTAATATGTTAAATTTATTAATTTATTGCGTAGTATTTAAGATTTTTAAATGGATATTCTTTTCATTGTGTGTGTACAGGGAGGGATTACGTTGGAAGCTCTCTGTACGGACAGACGGGATGTATCGGATTAGATTTAAGGGGTAAAAGAACTAGAGTGAGATAAAACATAGAATAATCGTATGCTATAGACAAGGACAAGACAAACGGAGATTTAGAGATTATGATTCATAGCGTAGACTGAATGGAAAATTATAAAGGGGGAGTGGAACGATGTGGAATAAGAGGCCAGTGTTTTGTACGTATCCGATGTGTTCGAATCGTTTTGTAGTTTTTATTCTATAAAATTAAATATCAACATAGACATTAACACTATAGAATGTTTATGCTTTTTACTTTTTTTTTTATTTATTGTGCAAGGTCTGAAAGTAATGCCATATTTCATATTTTTACCTGATATTGATACAAATGCAAGTTGTTATTATCTATCAATATTAGTTGCGTTCATTTCGTCACTTTAATATCAGTGAATTAATTGAGGCATCAGATTAACGCGCAGATGAGCTTGCGCCTACACAAAGGGTGCTCCGGACGGAGCGTGACCGGGAATAAACACCCTGTATCATCACTGAGCTTCTGTATTTGAACTCTATACAAGCCATCTTTGTTAGCGATATAAAATAATAATCAATTTTGTTTATATTAGTGTCCGATGATTTTATAAATAGAATCGTCTTTAATGACAATTTCAAGTATCCGAAATCTTTGTAACAGAAGGGGTTTCAAATTTTAATTAAAAAAAAAGTTGACATAGGGAAATACCCATCCTCAGATATCCACCGCTGCAACACTTTAATAAAATCATCATCATCTTCTTCCTGCTATCCTAGTCCCGTATGTTTTTTCGTAGAAAATGAAAAGGATGACAACATGTTTTTGTACTCACGGTATGTCTATCAATCTATCGATACAGGCTGATTAAGGAACAAAATTGTAGGAGAAATAGCGTTAGTCTCTGACTACCCCACAAATACATGGGCGTTTAATAGCGTGTAAACGCTACAACAAATACTTTAGAGGTAACAGGTATGTTTGTAAATTAAAATAAAAATAATCCGCACGAGTTTTCGATATGTAATTAGCATATTTTTTATAGGAGAATTATTCAAACAGCAGTCACGGCGATAATCATTTAGCCTTAAACCAATTGAAAGATTTGAATCTGCGATGGAATTTTTCAGATCAAAAATAAAGTGGCTCAAAAACTAATCCAAATAGCATAGGCAGTTTTATTTCTATGTCTCGAAAAATAGTCTTTAAAACATTTTTTTGCTTGACATTTATATATTAAGTTATTTGTATTTAAATATCACGTAATCTAGTCACTTTAATGGACATGTTATGCGACGAGACGATGGGGACATAAACCAGAAAATGTTAAGATTGAATGTAGATGGCTTCAAAGGTAGAGGAAGACCGAAGAAAGTGTGGATGAATTGTGTGAAAGGATATGCTTAAGAAGGGAGTGGATTCAGATATGACGGCTGATATAAATGTATGGAAGAGCAGCACATACTGTGCCGACCCTCCGTAAGGGATAAGGGCAAGTTGATGACGAATCTAGTCACTATAATATCGATATATAGATTTGGAAATACTCATAGTCAAGAACTCATAATAGTATTATTGTAACTTTCTTAATGTCTATGACAAGAAAAAGAATGATGACGTAATATTATAAAATCACATATGCTGAATATAAAAATTATTAGAACGTCACAAATCGTATTTGCCTTTTTATTAACACTTATGTTTTATGGGAAAAAGCTCGAAAAGAACTGTCGCTTTTGAATAATTGATTTTGTACTATTCGTACGATAGTTTTTACATAATATGTTTTTTATTAGCTTAATAAATACATGGAAAACTTTGCTACATGCTTACCGACGACTGATTTTGATTTAATTATCATAACATTTGTCAAATCTAATTTTGCTACCTCGAAAGTTACTTATTTAAAATTTATTACGAATATTTAAATGAAAAAAAGCTGCTAAATGTCCATTTAAAATTGACATTATCTAACTGTAACATATCTAGAAAGTTTGATTTTAATAACTAAAAGTTTTAAATATTAAAATAGAAATCGTACAAATTCAAAATGCATACGAATTATTTTTTTACGAATGGAAAAAATATTTTGACTTTCTATTTTGTGTTAATGATCAATTAATTTAATCTTTTGGATTTCTTTTTCGAATTTCCTTCTTATTAAATGTATAATATAGAAAGAAATGAATAATTCATACTGAGATTTCTAGTGTTTCGATCTAAAAAACAGCGATTATAAAAAAACTAGTAGAGTACTTACGACAATAAAAAAGTCAGCCTTATAGATAAAGGAGGCAGCGGTTATTTAAGGCACAAAAGGTACAATAAGTTGCAACTAACTTCACAGCTTCGGTTCAAAGTTTCGTCAGTGAAAATTTGACCGCCAATGATTAGCAATTGACCGAAATAACTTACCTGATATTCCTTTGTTTAGAAGGTTATTGAATGCTTCTTTCTTGGGTGATAGATGCGGCGTGTATGGCGTGTGCGGCGTGTGTGGCGTGTGCGGTGTGTGAGGACCTCGCTCGTGGGCAGCAGGCGCGGACGGCGGCCGTGGAACAGCACGCTCCTCCGGCGATCGTCGCGGCGGGGTCTTACTGCGACGTAGATCCGTTGACAAATTCTGATAACAAAGAAAACAAGGTTTAGAATTATCATCAATGCACTGCTAGTGATCACTATTATTAAAATACAGTCTAATTAATAATCTCCTATTTTAAGACGGCTTTTAATGTTCTGCTCTCGTTTACCACCTTACGGGACCATTCAAGCCTTTGAGTGCTAAGGTCTACGTGTGTATCCGAACAGAATAGAACACTTTAAATTTGATTAGATACTAGAACACATAGATACATGGTCTTCCTTTGAAATCATGGTCGATGAATTGCAATTTGTTATAAAGTCATAGAGAAAATTTAAATGAAAAATCACTTAGTCATTCTCCTTATTTAAAGAAGTAATAGTAATGTTTCATATTGATTAACACATTTAGTAAAGACATTGGATCGTTTGAGTCTTCGGCCTCACTATTTTAAAATCAATATCGTTGTATTACACGTATGTCACGATTGTAGACGTAACGTACTATTTTTGGATATTGAAAGATATTGCTCTAAAAGAACGACTAAATGGGGCAATGATCTCGCAGTACAAGATCTTAAAAATTCCGTAGGTACTTCTGTTTCGTCAGACCCCTATAATGAAGATACTCGCTCTACATGTTTCCACTTTCCTTTTTCTTAACTAAACAGTCTTATGGTTGTTTATTTCTGGTCACATAAAAGACATTTTTTTTAAACTTTCTGTTGCATTGAGCTGGGAGTCCAAACGATATGAGATACGTTTCCTAGAAAGTAATTAGAATAATCTTCGAATCGAAGGAACAAATATTGATTTTGGCAGTAAATCAAACGTTTTGTATCAAAAAGTAATATCCATAGAGCGCACGTTGTATCTAATCTAAGAAAAGTCCGTACCACTTAAAGCGAATCGAGATTCAAATTGGACACGTTGTCCGTTGCGTCAGTCGATACGAACCGTTGATGAGCCGCTCTGATTACATTCATTGAATATTGTTGCTGGATGACGATTTGACCACATAATGGAGAATCTCTGTCCAACCGCTTAATAAGGTTAAACATGTACAAACATGGCATTTTAAAAGCGCTCATTTCAACGAGCACCCCCAACGTTTACTTACTCTTTTCAATTGTTTATGACTGTCGAGCATCATTAATTGGTTGATTTACATTTTTTTTATCCATAATTTTATACATAATAAATTAGTATTTTTCTCAAATAAAACATTAATTCAACAACACAGATGTCAATTCTCATTGTCAACTTTAGTGTCTATTAAAGTACCTCTTTAAAAAATTCGAGCTTATAGAAGTGGTTAGAATAATTATTCTTCATTGACTTTATTATTGCGCGTTAGAAAACAGTTCCACAGTTGCCCCGAGTGCTAGATCAACAAGTATGATCAACAAGGAAGGCAATAACGCACGTAGAGCGGCGGTCGATTCGCGCCACAGATAGGTCTAATATCGTATTGGAATTTGTGATGCCGTTTGACCCCTGTTAACCCAGATTACGCTCCTCGCCGCCTGATTCGTCCTCGGCCGAGCCTGATTGTGTTGTGACACAAACTGTAATGTATTACGTGTTAACTCTTGCTGCAATCACGGCTAGCGGACGACAATTACAATGGATATGTTCGCCGAACTTACAATTTATACCAAGCGATTCGTGCCATGGCCCGAGAACGGTTTGCATCCAACTGCCAACGGTTTCTTAGCTTTAATCGACGATTTTATTGCTTTAAATCTATCTGAAGTGTGATTTACATAAATTTGCGTATAATTTTTTTTATTTACACATATATACCACCATTCAATTAAATTAAATCTGGCTTACAAATCATCATAGGCGCTACTATTAATATCATGATCTAATTCAAAGTAGTTTTTTATATCTGTTTTATTATTTTCTATTCTTCAGGGAGCACAGCAGCACCCTCTGGCGACGCCCATGAGAATTATAGTTATGTCCAGTATCAATGAAACTAGATGGATGGTATTTCTTTCTATTTTGAAAGTTCCTACGATTGTAAGATTGTACGAAATATGTTTTCACTTCGATAGTAAATATTTAGATTAACATTCATAAAAACTATCGTGTTAAATGTCTATAAGTATTTAAAATATACACTCGTAGTACATAGATAAATCGACATTTCCCTTGAACATGATAAAAACAATATACATCCGGAAATAAATATTTGTATTTGATAATAAGAATGTGGGAACTAAACGAATATGTAATCATGTTACATATGCATGGCCGTATTTAAATATTAATATTCAATATATTATTATCAACACAGTTAAAATGTGTACGTGTCGTGTCGTGCACATCACCAATTAATCAATAAATTTGTGCTATCATATGCGATCTCTAATGATGTTTTTTAAAATTCTAATTTGTGTTTTTACATATTTACGCTTTGTATGATCTTTTCCTGTAGCGGAGGTCTAGCACGAAAATTGGTCAGAAACTATTCGTAACACGATAAATACAATTTTTTTTGTGCACCCCTGTCGAGCGTAACATACAGTGACAATACTCGTAATATTTCAAACATCGTATAAATGCGAGTTTGTATAAATATTTCCAGAACAGCTCAACAGATCTCCGTATAATTTGGCATAGATATAGATCATAGTCTGGAAGAATATATTGCCTACTTATTTTTTTCATTCCGCGCGAAATAAGTTGAGGGCAAAAGTTACCTATAGTAATACATTTTAGAAAGCACTATATTTAAAAAAAACTGTATTATTTTAATGTGAAGTCGTACATTTTAAAACTTAATTGAAATCGCACACATCAGATCTTCGTCAGCATTAAATCTATAAAAAAAAGAATGAAGTAGATGTGTCTTCTTACCAGATGAATACGGAGGCTCATCGTAACCGTTCCACACAAACAAGCACCGAAACTACGCGATAGCAATATTTACTATAGCATTACATGTTTTGTATATCGCACTGAGCCCCGATTAATTTATGTCCCAGTTATTTGTACGAGATAGCGTTTAAAAACGTCTCGTATTTGTATATCATGTGGGCTTATCTTTTAATTCTCCAGCTGTCAACGTGTTAAGAACGCGGGCGCAGGTTTTTCCATAAGAAACGACACACAAACTATTAAATAAAAAAACTTTAACGCAATTTTTTTTAAATACACAGATGTTTTTGCTATATTGTATTAAAATTTGTAGACTTAAGATTATTGTCTCAACTTAAATAAAACAATGTTTTCTCTAAGAATAGTCTTTATTGAGTAGTAACTTTATTTCAAAAGTAAGTAATGTCTTTAGAAAAACGAAATATTGCATACATAAAATCGTATCGCATATGAACTTGAAAACGATAATACATGCGTTTATTCTAAGAAACAGAACGGGACATTCCCAGGAGTCGAATGCAGAAGGTTCCGAGAGCCGATGCAGAATTATAAAAGCGGTACACGCGTTAGGTGAATGAAGAGAGGGGCGCCATGAAAGTGCAAACCGACCGTGATAACGTGCTCGCATATCTGAAACTTTTGCTGTCTATTTAATATTCAATTTACGAGGTTGATGGGATCTTGCTGTTATTGTCCTAGTTTCCATTCCCATTGTAACATTTATTCATAAAATAGTACTTATAATCTTACTAATATTGTAAATGCGAAAGTTTAGATGGATGGACGGATGTTTGTTAGAGTTTGTAGCCTAAACGGCTGAACGGATCTGGATGAAATTTGGCATGGATGTAGAGGATAGTCTGGAAGAACACATAGGCTACTTGCTTTTGTTTCTTTTATTTCCGCGCGGACGAAGTCGCGGGCGAAAGCTAGTAAACTAAAATTTTGTTTATTTATTTTACACGCTTTTTCGTTTTTGCTTTTAACTGCACATTATTTTGTGAGGGTTCATATGTTTTGTGGATTACAATGCTGCTTATATGTAAAATTATTTAGATTTATTTAGTGTTGAGTTTTAAAATATTCAAATAAACATATTAGCTTTAAATGTTGTGTTTAACTCATGTCACAACATATAAATATAATGTAATATTTTAAATTGTTAATTAAAACACACGTTGATTTATATATTTAAAACACTTTACATTAAACGCATAAGTTTCCGTGTGACATGTTTCACAAATTAAAAGATGAAGAGATAAAAAAAATCTCGTTGCTACCACGCACTATTTGTTTTCTCAGGTGATATTTTCTATATTAATAAAGTGTTAATTAAGGTTCATTAATCTATACAGATTTTAATCACGTCGCATGTATTATGTAAGGGTTTTGAATCCCGTTATGTGATTTCTAAGATTATTCAAGACTTAAAAATTAAGATGTACGTTTTTATCTTAGCTTATCTTAAACACTGATTGATTTTATCTAAGCGATATGAACTATCAGATCTTTTCATCTATTTTATAGGCAATAGTTTTAACAGTGCCAGTGGAATTTTAAATAAATGAGATTTTTAAAAGTTAAAATAAAGATATGATGTGATATATAGATAAGGAACATAGGATTCTCGAACTAATAACATTTGTCGCAAGATAGGAGATGGACATGTGATAAGCTTTTATAACTTTCTGGAATTATTTGAACAAACGGAGCATTTAAATTAATACATGTTAATAGTCCACTTCAAGATTTACTTAAAACTCATTTATTACATTCATTTTTTAATATCTATTCATTGCAAAAATGAAGATATTCTACTTATAAAGAAACAAGCTATTAAAATCAAAAATAGCAATCAAAACAACTCGGATCTTTGTACGTAGAACTGCCTAGTAGATGTAGTATATTGTTTACTCGGGCCACCTCGCTTGCAGCCGGGAGTCGGTGTAAGCACAACACTAATCCGTACAGACAGCGGGAGCATGTCTTATCCTACGTTTGTTTAGCTACGTAGAATCAAGGCTTTGTAAGATTCCGAACTACGTTCGTCGAAGTGACCTTTTGTAAAATATTTCAGATATGAGTATATCTGTAATGTTAACGTAGGAGAATTCCAATAAAAAAATAAACTAAGTACAATATAAGATTTCATTTTTTAAACTGTTACGTAAATTTCTTTATCAGTATGAAAAAACAAAGAAATTGAGTAAAAATGTTCTGTTATTACCCACTTTTACTTTGCCACAATTGATTCTGTACACATTAAAATATTCAAGTCTATAGTTCAATGAACATTATCAATAATTATGTCTAGATGAGATAAATATTTACTTAACTTTGTAATTAATTGGTTACCCTAATTCCCACAGTCCAGATATTGTGAATAAATATTGCCTACGGAAATGGGTGTTATCTCGCCACAATATAACATAGCCAGTATATATAACTGTTTCTTGTTAACAGACAATTGCAGTAAATGTACTACAAATTTAATATAATCAGAAGAATGGTTGACTATAGATATATATAGACTTGTTATATAAAGGACTAGCTTTCGCCCGTGACTCCGTCCGCGCGGAATTAAAAAAACAAAAGCTAGAAGCCTATGTGTTCTTCCAGACTATCCTCTATATCTATGCCAAATTTCATCGAGATCCGTTCAGCCGTTTAGGCTACAAACTCTAAGAAACATCCATCCATCTAAACTTAAGCATTTAACTGAAAACCGTATAATAATATTAGCTTATCACAACATTCTTTACTTGAACAATGAGAATATATCGCAATGTTCAAGTAAAGAATGACGCCGAAAAAAGTAGTCAAATAAACACAATTATATTTACCTATTAATATATAAATATTACAAAATGTAATTCTACCATATTCTCTAAAGTTTGACTAACCATAATAAAGTACGAGTATATCTGACATCTTAATTCCTATTGAAATTAAATTGATTTAGCAAAGTTACATATAAATACTCGATATAAACAACATGTGGCGTAAACACCAGTAGCTGATTGTCTATTTCTGGTTACAGATATCTTGTTGCACTGTGTTCGTGGGTAACAAACGTATTATCTCTTATAATATATTTCTAATCGTTTTAACGAGTGTCTATTAAACTTATCTGCTACGAACTTGAGGTAAAATTCTTTATCGTATTATATCGCGATGGATATCAAGCGATATCTCGCTACCTATATCGATATCATTTTATGTTTTTCTGTGATTTACATGCGCATTTACAATGTTACGATGATGTCACCTATGTTGTTAAGTACAGAGAAAGTTCGAGGACAATTCGCTTGAATAATAATTCGTACTTCTTAATTATAATAAAGTCAGAAATATATATATAAAAGATACAATGTAATACAATCTTAAATGCCTTCTGTAATTGGAAAATAATTTTATAGACGCTAATTATAGACGCTATCAGAGATATGTGTCATGTGTAGGTACTAGGAACAACTTCAACAAATTGTGAAGACTAAGATATAGTGCGGACCTTTATTACCATAAATAATTGGCGTCAACATCTAGAATCTTCTACTTCAAATTCATCTATTTGTTAACGTACACATTTCACAATCGTGTCTAAAAACTCGAAGCGCTCAAATGTGGTTTAGTCGAATTTAGCGCGGTATGAGCAATCTATTAGCACGGGCTCGCCACAGAGGCGTAATTAGTGTCATTTGCACTGTTTTTGGATGGGATAAACACAGGAGGGCATATTGTCGAACGGCCCACAAATTGGAAGGCAATGGTGAGGCCTCCCGGTGCTAAGTTAATTTGTTCGGCTTTCGCTAACGTGTGAGTACGCCAGACTTGGAGGCTGCGGCGCTTTCATCTCAGATACTTACGGTAAAGTTTTATACAGAGTGATTTAAAAATCTCAACAATTTAATGTTCAATTTATCTTCGAGCAAGCCTTTTTTATATCGGGGAAATCTTCAAAAAGGTACCCTTCCTTCTGGGAGGAAGATAGGGAAGAGGAAGCCTGCAAAGCAATTTATCAAATGTGCAAAGAAAAATAATAATTTTGCACACATTTACGTACAACTTTACAAAACAAGACATGTCTATAATTAAAAGTAAGATGAACATTGATAATAATAATACATTCAAAAGTACATGTTACAGATAAAAACAGTATGCTTATATGCATACAGTAATAAACGTAAATTTCATTCTATGTGGTATTAATAAATGTTGATGAAAGGCAAACAAAAAAACTGAGCAGACAGTGCGTGCAAGCAACGATTGTTAGAAATTCATGCGTGCGAATTTATGATCAGATAATATGACGAACTAAATTCCCTTGCTTTTATTATAAAAAAACGTGAAAACGTTGCGCTAAAACCAACCCAAGTAATGTAACACAGGGAAAAAGTAGTAGAGTTAAATTAGCGCAGACGATAGGGTGTTACGGTATTTAAAAAAGCGAAACATGAAATTATACGGGAACATACTCGATTACGATAAACAGTAATTATTATTTCAATTGTTATTAACTTATAGAGATTGGCCGAAGACTAAAAATTAAAACTTTGACAATATGCTTCAAATTCTGAGTATCGACAAAAACTATAGATTTTTGTTTAAATGTACTAATCTAAGAAACGATTAAGGACGATCAAAAAAAACAATTTCAAGCGAGACACCAGGCGAGTCATAGAATAAGAACCGTACATGGCTCGTGAAATCACAGAGCATAGCTAGTAAATTACGTATCCAAGATTACTCAGCTGTTATATTACAAAACGTAATATTAAAAACTAGTTTTAGCTCGAAATAATATTAACGGTACTTAAAACTAGAAACTGTAACGGTCGCGTTATCGTTTCCGAAACGCGATAGTCCACGTTGCGTTCGCCGTGATTTAAAATAGCACGCACGTTATCAAAATGATCACTTTATAGCGATGATTCCGACAATGAAATGCGATAAATAATAAATCTGTACGCCGTAATCTGCGTAATCCGCGGCTCAACGCGATAACACGATGCCTAATTAAGTCATTATCATCGCCACCTTATCCGTATCTCGGCAACCGGATAATCTAAACGTGCGCTATCGAGCACGCTGACTGCATTCTTTATTTTTTTTTCGAGATACACGAATGAATCAAATAAATACAAAATTAAAAATACAAGATTGGATTTCTGTGTAAAGAAAGCAAATCTCACTAATTTTATAAATGCAAAAGTTTAGGTAGATGTACGAGTATGTTTGTTAGAGTTTGTAGGCTGAACAGATCTCGATGAAATTTGGCATAGATGTAGAGAACAGACTGGAAGAACACATAGGCTACTCATTTTTGTTTTTAATTCCACGCGGACAGAGTCGCGCGCGAAAGTTAGTACTTAATAAATTAAATAGTATAATTTTACACATGCTAATATTTGTATTAATGTTTGAGGACCATGAAACTCAGAAACGGCTGAAGGCATCGGAATGAAATTTTGCACAGAAATAGATTTATTCGGGAATAGTGCATAGGTTATATTTTAACTACGGAAAGGTTCCCGTGAGGCAAATTTGTGTTCAATAAAAAATATAATTATTTAATAACTTCGCAACGAAATATATTTTCAGTAATCTCGTAAATCCCACGTGGAGTGTCTTGTGATAATAAACATTTAAATGTTTCGTTTATTTCATTGACAGTCAAAATAAACTGTTTACATATATTTTATATCATTATCAATATTATCACGTCTTATAAAATAACAAAAACTTCTTTAAAACAGATAAACTGCAAATAACATCTTGTGTGGATAAAATATGGAAGATAAAAGAGTTCAGTTCACTTATTTATGTTAAGACGTCGGATAATTATTGATATAAGTTTTATAAAGTACAGTTTGACCTCCAGATTTGGATGGTATAATGATGAAATAATATTATGATTTAAGATAACCTTAACCCGAGTTATAGTGATCTTTTTGATCGACGGCCAATCCAGCGACCAGTTTATTTTACTATTTTATACACTGACAATTGTGTAATACGCATTTTTTATCTAAATACAGTTTTTGCCCGATTTAAATGAAGGTAACTTTTATCGAAAGTGTTATGTGATCAATTCATTGTTA
>LD688948.1:5175904-5191899 GCA_003118335.3 Papilio memnon
GATTTACATCCCCCTATTTGTAGACTTATCCATTTTATATTGTTTTTCATAGTTAGCATAAACACATTGGAAACAATTTCCTTATTAATTACTCAGATCATTTGCATACACCGTTGCCATCCCATACTGGGAGGACTATTATTGTAATTGAGTAATTTTTTAACATGGAACAGCGTAGCGGCGGTTAGCGCAACCGATGCCAATCGTCGACACATCCGCCGATAGATCGATAAACGAATGCGACGGCGCCGCGAAATGCTACTCATAAATTACTAGTAGTATTTTATTAACAAAGATCCCCCATCTCTTTAAACTCCTAACCCCTTTTAATTTTCAATGACAATGTCTATGATGATTCCGATGTTGGTAGTCTAGACTTCCAAGGTACCGATGAAAGAAAAGTGAGTGCTGTTATTAGCGACTATTTTACTACAATGTTAAAACTAATGGCTATGAAAATTCAATTCAATTAAAACCATTTTAATCTCAGCTTATTCTCCAACAAACAGATTGAATTCTTTAATCTGTTTGTAATTGACAGGATTGTTAGTTTAATAACAGTTGGACACGACTTTCGGGAACCTAGCGTAAGTTATTATTCTTGCCTTCTAAGGGTCTATCATGAATATTTGCTTGACAATTGCGAGAACGCATTCGTAACGTTTTCGAAAATTTATATCACATTTGTTCACGTACTTTACGCCTGCAGAAATCTAAAACTTATCGATGACGTTACAAAAACGTTCTCATGAATATTCGTGATAAGCCCTCTGTTTTCAAAAGAGCTTCCATCGTTACACGTCTGACAAGTATCGCCGAGATGGTCGGTCGATACGGCCGCCGTTGTATTAATTACTTAATTTCGATGCGTGCACAGCTGTGTACGATTTCTAACGCAATACGGTAATTACCTGTACGATTATTTTTATTCGCATCACTAATATATTTGAAGCTTATCGCTCAACGTGTTCATAGATCGTAACGTTATTTACACGTTCGCATGAAACTACGTTAACGCCATCGAGCGAATAGAGATGGCCCATCTACGACAACGTTGAACATCGATGTTGGCGGAAAATTTTTAGAAATTAAAACGAAATAATTAAACACTTTCTTTTTGCGTGTATTAATTGTAGTCAATTTCACGCAGCTTTGAACAATGAGCTTTTTTATTTACAAATACAGATACAGATACAGACTTGTTTGTTTGTCTTTTCATTTTTAAAAAGGTTTTATGCGAATTTTTAATGCCTTTTACATTATGTATTAAATTGCTGTCATGCTACAGTTTTAAAGTCCGCAAGGGCTTTGCACCTTTCCCGTAAACGGGGACAAAAAAGTAAAACGGCAACACTTGCGCACAAACGTCAGTAGCATATAAATATTTATTTGCATATTCATGTATTTTACAATGGATTACTAGTATCTACTTTAACGTGCCGAAGTTTGCATGTGTTTGTGCGTATGACGTACATATGTGTGCGTTTCCGTCATTTCCCTGCGCGGGAGCCGCTGCCGTCGTTCACGCGTTTCGCATCACTCACCCCCACCCTCACAATAACTTGTTCGTACACAATTTACATACAACTCGATATGCAATCGTCGTAGCCTTTTTTTACTATCGCGTATTCAAACGATAATCTAACGCTTCACCTTACAATGCGAATGAACTCGAGTACTGTTAGAAATGTATGATTCTACCTATTTTTTATTAGGAAAAACTTGATGAAGTGTATAAAAATGCATAGAATGCAAAGTAAAGAGGAGTTGACCGAAGTAAAATCGACGTTAACACAACTATATTATTGTGAGAACTACATAAAAACAACTGAACAAATTATCTAGTAAAATATTACATGAATTTCTAATTGTGAACAAGACTATTCAAATATTACTACAACTAAATCATCAATCAACGAGTATTAATGGTTACTTCTTGTAAAAATATTAAGCCAAAATCCAACCTCATGTCACAGTTTAAATAAAACAAAATGAGTTAATGAATACTTAAAACTCTAAATAAAAATCGCACCAAAATTCACTTAAGTCGATCAGTGAGTACAGTAACAGAAATGCAAGTTTGTAGGCTTAGTACTACTCATCCGTTGAATGTAAATTAGATCTATTTATTTGATTCCACGTAAAGTGCAAACACTCGGCAATGTATTTCAAGAAGTCAAAGTCATAGACTGTGTAACTGGACCAGTCGACGGATAATCGAATTTATCCGCCTCGTCACGGACTCGGCCGCTATGTGGACGCATTCGATACGCATGCAGTAGTTGAAAATCTATAATACACAAGTTAATTCTACGAAATTGAGTGCAACAAGGGACGCACACATGCGCAGGGCGTGTCGCCATGCACGAATGCGCACTCCCCATTGTTTATCCCACGATTAAAACCAATTCAAATACTAACTCGCACTCCAAAATTAAGCTCAAGTGGTGCTACAGGACCCTTTGTTTTAGGCACAATACAAGCACTTGGTCGACGCAGCGAAAGCAACGGACTTGGGACATTTAACTGCACTGTTAATAAAAATAAAAGTTATTATAATAAAAAATTAAATTTCTAAAAAATAAACCTAGAACTTCTTTATGATAACTGTCAAAAAAACGCAATTTAGTTTAAAAGTTAACTGTAAAAAAAGTAACTACTCCTTTTAAGCTTTTATACTACAAGCTATACAGTTTGTCTAAAGTCCGCAGCGTTTGTGGTTGCGTAGAGTTCGCTTAGCATGGATTAAATAGTAGGGTGATGAAGCTGTTTTGTATGAGCTCTTCAGGCTGCGCCGGCGCAGACGACAGCTGACGCGGGCCGCTGTGAGAGCCGCGGATTTTTTAGTAATTAACAGGCCCATTGTTCTTTTATTAGTGTCGTGTATGGGGACTGCTATCTCGCTAAATTTCTCCTTTCATATTTTTTCGTCATTCGTTTCTCAACTTAGATTTTTATAGAGATAAAAGCTTCGTGGTTTAAAATGTCTTTGGCTAATCTATTTATATGTTGGGTTTATTATCTTTTTTAATTAAACTATTAGCCGGCCCTCTAGAACCACAAATAAATAATTTTTATAAAGTTTATTAAAATACAAATCGATTGTTTTCGGATGACAAAAATTTGTCATATCATTATGCATATAAGTGCTTTGCAGTTTTATTTCTGGTTCAAATTTAGATCTAAAGCAAAACCTTGATACGTTAAAAATAACACCTCGTTTTAAGAGAGATTATATGTTATTTGAGTTATAAAAATTAGTTCATAATTCAAACAATAATAGAGTTCTATTTTAATCAACCTATAACTTGACACTTAAGAATTCAATGTAAAAGAATATTTTGAACTTCAGGTATGAAGCAAAGTAATACAGTTTCATTTTAAGAGCACGCAAAAAGCGAGTTTATAATCATAGCCGGCAAACAATATTTACGCATGCTTTATCGTCAATCAATAATTAATATCTGGAGGCTGGATGGCTGAGACGCTCCCGAATTTCGCCGGGAATGATGAGGAGATCGCGTTCGCGTAATCGGCCCGGCAAAAAATAAAAATGAAGCAAATACGAAATACTCCATTACCAAGACCAACAAATACATGGAGTCGACTTACGACTAAAACTTATTATATATATTTCTTATTTCACTCTGAATTGCCAGTAATACAAAGGAAGTTTATTATTTCTAGGTAAATAATTTTATAAATCTGCGAAGTTTTGTAAAATTGAGTATCTTGCAAATCTCGCTCAATCGACAAAACAAAAGTAAAACATGTATGTTGAAAATGCTTTATTTATGATTAAAATACTCATCTCACTTACTATCCTAAGAGTAGAAATTTATTTTCTTGTTTATCGTCTTCGCCAAAACAACTGATAAGAAATGTAACGACCTTCGGGTTTTTTCCACTTCGAATTCAAAATGTAAATTTAATTCACAAAAATGGCGTGTGTTCAAAATGCTACCAAAAAAAACGACCGTACATAAATTATTTATTAATTCTCTCTATCTGTGCTTTATTTTACATAATTTAATTTAATACAAATACAAGATTATACTTATTAGTACCAATATTACGTGTTTTAAGCAAAACTGTCTTCTTATCTTAGAAATCTAGCGAAGATATGTGTTTTATTATTTATCTATAAAATATATTTGCATACGTTTAGACTCTTAGCAATGTAATGAAATTAGCATTTCTTATACAACTTTAAATAATAACATTGGAAATAGAAAGAATTACATTTCGTTTACTGGATGTAACCAAGATTCCTAATATGGGTAAACTGCAGTAATATTTTATTGGAAAATATTGTTATTCCATACATTTTATTTGAAAAAAAAAAGAGACAAGAGTATGTATGAATAAAAGTATCAAGACAGTTGAAACCCAAAGTTTTGGAACATCAAAAGATTTGGAAAATTTTATTTCTATACTCCATGGATTCGCTGTTCTTGTTGTATCGCATTGCGTATGCAGGGCGCGGCTGATGCCGCCACGTCAGCTATTTGGTCCTGACCAGGGGCTAAGCCATTCAAGGCTAAGGCGCGGGGCCAGTTTTTGGCCGAGCCCGACCTGATCCACCGCATGGACACCTCGGCACCTCCGGCCTCGACATCACTGATATCACACTTACCACCAAATATTATGTATTCGGGAATAATTAAAAATACTAATTTTTAATTGCGTACTTTGTGATGTTTATTACGAAAAAATCTTAATTAAATGTTCTATGTTAACAATCAGCTTGTGCACTTACATATATGAAAATTTTGTTAAGATTATTTATACAAGACATTAATATTTATTGTGTATTGTAATGGGTTTTTAAATATTTCAAAAAAGTTTCAAATTACACGGAACAAAATACATAGCTAATCAGAATTACAAGTTTTTTAACATAAGTTAATATTTCTATACATTATATGTTTTTTACCTTCGAAAACGTCGTATTGAACATAAACTGCACGTAAATGTTCTTGTCGCTAACAATGTTGTCTTAAGATTTAATTAACCGAGGTTTATGCAGTTTACTCTAAGCATTAGGGTGGGGCTGTACCTACTTAGCTTGTTCATTATTTATTGCACTCAGGTGCGAAGATTAGGATACCACAAATCTTAAGATATACATTTACTATCATATCGAAGTTCCCTCTTAATACCAACATTTAAAAGCTATTTAAATTGTTTACGACTAAAAAAGGGTACACTTTTCTATATTTCATTTTAACAGCACAACATCGCCCTTGCTAAAGAAACTACAATCGAGCACGGCTATCAATTTGTTCATTCACGATAGCATTTGATTAAAATATTGCGAAAACTTAATGTAGTCCGCGCGGTGAACAATGTTGACACAAAAAAGTATGTCGTCGGAAATTAGATACATCAATTTCAACGATGAAAGACTCGCAAATAAGCGTTGTAATGAACGAAAAAAAAAACGACGGCAATGAAAGATAAATAACTTTTAAGTCACGTTGAAACTTAATGAGAATTGATTTCGTTAGGATTAAGTAATGAAAAAGGTACATTACAAGTGGAAATGATTGTGAAATGATTGAAGATCGAAAAGTTAAATTAAAATTTGAATGTGCCCTGGAAGCGGGAAGCGGCTACGTTCCCGCCAATAATTGCGCGGCGCGCGCACAGATTATCGCGAGTGCGTTCGATAACGCATGCTCACGAATGCGTTATTAAATTTATTCCTTTTTTCGCCAGAATCTGCATAATGAGGGGGGGCAAAAAGCAGGTAATCGCTAGATTGCGCGACGCCTCAGAGAAAGGCGAGCATTTTTGTGTACGTACATTTGGATTTTCAAGAATCGATGCATATTTAAGTTGCAAATCACTTTTTACTCTAGAAAAAGGCGAACGAGTTATCCTGCTACATATTTTTAGTGGTCAGCTCTACTCGGTCAATAATATCAATCAGATGAGTTAAAAATGTCTCTTTTAATGATATAACATTATTAGTAGTTAACTATTACAGTCAAAATTTATGATAGACATTTTAATTTAAAAGTTTTTTGACAAAGTTCATTTTAATATGATGATGATGAGTTTAATATACCATAGTATTACGGCTTACACTAAAACATAAAACTGAACGTCTTTGATACTTCAAATAAAAACAGTAATACTTTAAATAAACAATACACGTTTATCCTTAACCAACAAGCATTCAGAGTAAAGTAATATGAATCCTTATTTAATGACATTTCAAGGAACTGCCCAAAAAATGGCATACTAAGTAAGTTTCGATCCTGGTCCGTGTTAACTGAACACCCAGATCGTCCTGCCCACCCGCGATCTCGCAAAAAGCGCGCGAATGCGGTCTCGTACTCGCAGCAGCTCCTTATCTTGAACCGCGCAGTAAAAACACCACACGGCTATACTGCACCGGCGATATCGCAACGCAGAGTTCAAGTTTCGATAAATCTAATTATATATAGACAATGGCACTGCAAATTGCGGACCAAATCTCATCATTGGTACGACACCTACGGTAGAAATCTTTCGAACCTAATTTATTCCGGGCAATTTTTTTAAGTAGCTCTTCGTGAGAAATTTGCTTTGTAACAGGATCGGGGGTGATGCAAAAAAAGCTGCGCGCGTGTCGTCGGTCGTCCGGCAAGTAGCCAGTAAATTATGGTTAGTTTTTGGTCGCGTCCGCGCAATGCGGCCTCGCGGCTTTTCGACCGTCGTCCGCCCCGCGCCCCGCCCGAGACCCCGCGCGCCCCGCGCCCGGTCACAGACCCCGACACACCGTCAATCTCCACTACTTATCCGTCCGCTCCGATACCTTATATTAATCATTTTTCTTCCAAAAACGAGACGCAATAAAGATCCTATCTTCCCAGGCCGGGAGCAGTTCCAGCCGGCAGGTTGCAGCCTTTGCAGCCCGAGGATTGACAAAGGCAATATCGCAAGTTATATTTATTGAAGCATGCATTGTCAGGCTATAAACTGGTTCATTGTGCCGCCAAAATTAATCTTAGGGGTTTAGCTGCGTCACAAAGGCGGCATGCCGGCGCGTACGCCGGCTATTACAGACACCATTTTATAATTACGTTTTTAAATAGTTTTTTCGATCGGGCTACACATTAAAACGTCAATGTAAATAACTTGTTAGCCGCAATCTCATTTCTCAGCGATTGGATATTACAATAGTGTACGTGATTTGAGAAAGGTAACGGTGTCGCCGCTTTATCCGCGAGATGGAGCCCATTACGACGGTGGCGCGTGCTAGCCGCGGATCGCGCGTTGGCCACCGGCCACCGGACAGTGGCCACCGCCACCGGACAGTGGCCACTCGCTCGCCGCCGGCCACAACACAAAAACTCACTCCCGACGACAAGAATTAACCTCACCGTGCACACCGACTCGATTAATTGTACCTCTTTACGTTTCACATCTTTTTTTACGTATCGCAAATTGAAGTTGGCGAAAAAGTAGCCTATGTCGCATCGGTTGCGCGATGAAAAACGCAGCTAATATCACCGAGTTAATCAACGTTCGAACAACAAAAGCAAGAGCGTACGTCATCTCCGAGCCGAAACACAAAAAACAGGATGATGCTCGAAATCCCAGAAAAAAATGATCCACGTCAGTTAAGGTTCGATTATAACATCACAAAGAAAACAGTCGCGTGGCGGGTAATAAGGTTTGAATCCAATCACCTCGGCGGCGGCAGCAGCGGCCAGCGCAAATTGAACCATGGAATATTTCACTAGCCACGCCCCGGACGTGTGTAATTGCACGGATTTATCAATCCACTTTACGGCTCCAAACAGTTTTTGTGGCGGGCACAGTGGACGGCACAGACGCGGCACGCGCCACTTTCTATCTACCTATCTGAAGATGTAATTTGGGTATAATGCTTTTTTGTACTGATTTCTGCGCTTTACAAGATGACGAAGTCCATATACGATAACGGTATCTGTGTTTCTACTTTGTTGTCGTGATGAAATTGTTAATATTGAGTACATCAAACCTAATTTAATGTATTGAAGTCTTAATATTTTTAGAGACTAATGGAAACTGCGCTCAAAACTTAATTCCAGCATAAGTAAACAAATCATGCATCTAGCTAAGTTGTTTTGAACGTCTGTGCCTTCTAGACATGCTTCATTCAAAGCATACTTAGACACAATGATGCCAGGACTTGCACATTTCTGATAAAAGGAAAAAAGTAAACTTTCTTATTGTTTTACCGTAAAAAAACTTCTGAAATCTTAAGCATTTCTTCAAGTTCGAAAGACTTTCAAATTTATTATTATTCCATTAGAGTCTTTTGCATTTTCTTGCCGTTTGAAACGAAAATATTGTCATTAGCATTCACTTAAGCCGGTTTACTAACACTAATAAATATTGCCTAATTTTATTAGATATCCGATAGATCGATATTCAAAGCAGCATAAAAAAACAGCGATAAAAATCACCTAAATTTTTAAAACAAAAAGTAAATCGATGACTGCTATAATTTTCCAAATGTTATCACCGAGTGTTGCTGGCCCACATTCTTTACACGTGCCACAAATATTTAGAAGGCTGACGTTGACTACAGAAGCAATGCTATGCAATATACGAAAAGAGCGAGATGCACATATACCATAGATTAGTAAAAAAGCGAGATACTGTCTCACACTTTCATCTCACGTCAGTTTCGCGGAGCTGCATCTACTTATTGCCTAACTTCAGACAGGCAAATATTTGTGGCGACTATTGTATTAGAATTTCGTATTGCATAGTATAACGCGCAGTGTTTTCCGTTCCGGCCGGCAGCCGCAACGCGCATATCAGTAAAAGGTAATACAAAGTTATCGCGGGAAACAATAATCCGAGATAATGGATTAGCTCACAGCCGTATATTTATAAACACCGCTATCGATATCGATATTATTAGTGGACGTCAAAATCGAATTATTCTTGATCGATTATCGTCGACACAGATTACTGGCCGGTAGCCGTTTTAGATAACAATAATTGTGTTCGCGCTTTGATTTATTTTTTATATAATTCATTTTTTTATGCCAGTTAGATTATAGCGTTATCGATCCTTGGAATTATTGCAATGAAACCGGGATGTAGTTGATTTGGATATTCCACGAACCCGAAAATATTTCGATATCTAAGCGTATTTTTTGTGATATTATCACATGGTTGTTGAAGTAACAGAACTTCTGTATAAAAAGCATTAAGCGATAAATCTGCAACTCTTCACTGTTATTAGACAGAGCATCAAAGATTTTCGTTTGTAATTAATAAAACCTCAAAAGCTCATAGCATCTAATGTTTAAAAATTATTAACATTTTTCCTTTTCTGCTAAATGCGAAGTAACTTTTATTCTTCTTGTAATTAATCCTTGTGATATGGAGTCAAGGCATTGTAGAGAAACTATGTCCAGCAATGAGCAGACAAAGGCTATTGTTGATGATGGAGTCAATGATTGGAAACGAACTAGTGATAATATCCTCATACATCAGGGATCGCTACAAGATGTTGCTAAATGGAATGATTCAGAAATCTCACAAAAGCTAACAATGTTGAGACATGTCTGACATGATGCACAACTAGAAATGAGTAAAACATAAAAGAAATATTTTAGATTTTTATTTCAAAACTCGAGTAACATCATCAAATAAACAGAGTGAACATAGGTAAGGGTTTTCCATCATTTGTTTTATATATCAAACATTAATTTAAAGGACGTAGGTGTCTAGATTGCAGTTTGTTGCAGATAAACCCATATTTACCTACTGTTTATCTGTCGCCAGTTATTATATCTTGGCCTATTCAAATTGATTGTGATTTGAAAGACATAAGTATTTATTGTTCTGTTTAACATACTGACATGTTTCAAGATAAGTAGCCCTGTGGAAATTCACTGTGAGATTCTAACGCAGCTTGTCCACACATTCTTAACTGTGATATGATTTTGCAATAGATTAAAGTTTTTCTACTAAGACAGAATTGAATAGAAACATTTATTTATTATACAAATCACTAATTCCTAAAATTCTGACCCCAAGAGGCCCTGCATGCCTTGAGACCTGAATTGTTTATGGATAATTTACAAGTTCAAGAAGAAATGTAGAATCAAGATGTTCAACGAAACCGATAAAATTTTTAAAGTGGTCTTCTATAAAAATAGGAAACTACTGGTTAAAATATTTTAAAAATGTAGTGGAAATTCTCTCCAATTTTATTAATGTTAGTTACATACTTTCAAATACAATCAATAATATAACCACGTACAATTTCATAAGAAGCATGATTGAAGGGGGTTTCTAAGCGCCTGTGGTTTTTCTGAACCGAACCTCGATTGTGCATTGCGACATTGCTCCAAAGAAACTTGCAATTGATTCGATTCATTCAATTTACATCTACAATGAGTTTATTTTTACAATCGTTGTGATTAAGTTAACAAATATAGGTAACTTATTTTCGTGCTAACAACCGAGTTGTAAATTAAAATATATCAAGACTCTCTTCCAAACTTTATCTAAGAGATGCATATATAAGTAAATGCACGAACAAAGATCCGTAATAGCTACCAGAGTAGGATTCTAGTTACATGTAAGCTATCTTATAACCTTACTTTTCTTCCTAAATAACAATCATAACGCTTATGACATAATTTACATTAAGGTTAAACTATCTATTGTTGCAAAAAGATTGGATTTGAAGTCCGAACTTTACCACTGAGCTACAAATTTTACTTGAAAAATATTCCTTCTTGTCACAAATAAGATATATCAAAATCAAACGCGTTATAAAATATCGGAATCCCCGTACAGATAACGCAGATCATTATATTTAGATTACAGATCAGTTTTCGCACCTCATTACGTTTTTTTAATTTCATTTTGTTTGAATACCCGGACCCGAATACCAATTATGGCTTTGAATGCACTAATTTCGATTTAATGACAGTGATTAAGAAACGACTATATTAGCCATGGTTTATTGCTATTTCAAACCATTAATAAGACACGTTTCGCTCTCTTAAATACTTCAATGGAATTTCATAATAATTAATATTAGATTTGCATTCCGCATTACTAAATGTCATATTTCGTAATACTAATATTACCGGAAATCCAAACGGCACTCATCATTTATTTCTGTAACTTTGGCTAATAATAACTCCAATTTATATTGCAATTTTTTATAACATCTTATTACATTTATACACTAGCTGTTGCTCGCGACTTCGTTCACGTACAAAAAATAGTAAAAAACCTAGCTTTTTAGTAAAAGAATTTTTGAAATCGGCCCATTAGTTTTTGAGTTATTACAATACAAATATACAAAACTTTCCTCTTTATAATATTAGTATAGATTGAATAATACTTAATTATTAGACTTTATCACTTCGCATGCTAATCACTGTGTCCATCTTATTTTAGACCACTCCCACATTGAACAATTAATAATTTAAATTAAAAAAAATGTACTAGAAAATCATATAGTTTATCTAACATCAAATAGTTTGTTACGTTTCAAATTAATTTCTAACTCCAAGTATTAAGTGGAATTAAAATATTTTCATTTAAATCCTTCTAATTTAATAAACATTGCTCATTCAACTTATGAAACACCATACATCAATTTCATGCCATGGGTATTGTACGTAGTTGAAAGCTGATAACCGTCGTCTTATTCGTAACTTAACGAAGTGTAATTCATAAACCTTTAATCACTTCAAGTTATCTATTAAACTTTTATATAACTTTAAACCAGTCAATCAGTTTTGAAACATAGAGTTATGACGGTTTATTTCTAATACACTAATTACTTAAGGTTTGTGTTTAATTATTCAATTATTTTGAAATTTAAAAATCAACTTTAGAAAATTCACATAAAAAAATACAGATCTAGAAAACACCTCGATGTACCTATTTTTAAAATTATGACACATTCTAAATGTGTTTGTTTAAAAATACACCGAAATATTGACCTCGAAAACCTGTCATAAATGTTTAATGTATTTTATTTTATTGACCATCAAGAATCAAAAACAACAAATATGTACATTAACTGCATTGACATTTGAAAATAACAAATAATATAACGAAGAAAACTAAAAGCCACTTCATTTCCGATAACAAATCTTTTATTTGGATACGTGAAAAACATCGCCACCGTAATTTGTATTAAAATTTCAAGGTTAAATCAAGCTATAAAACTTTATGTAATTTGTCCAACGTGCTTTACGTTGGACAAATTGGTTTCCGTTTGCAACTATTCTTTATATTTTACATAAGATACTTCAATTTGTAAATAACAATTAGCGGTTGTCAAAGAATAACAAAAGATAATTCCGTTAATAATTTTATATAATCGACATTCCATACCAATTAATCTCTACATTACTATGATAAAACTAACTACGTTACTTTTATTGAAATGCTTTTACAAATATTATGCGGAATATTGTAGGGGCATATTTGAAAAGAACAGATTTTAATTCCTTCTTACTAGTACCAGAATAAGAAAGTTAAGATGGATGGATGTTAGTTACTCTAGAACGGCTCAACGGATCTCGCTGAAATTTCACAAAAATGTAGAACATATTTGGAAGAGTACATAGGCTAATGAGGTTTTTAATTATTTTCACAATAAACTTTGAAAAAAGGAATAGAGTTTTATTAATCCAATCAACCTCAAACTTGTAGCTTAACATTAAAGTTATAGTTTGAGGTTATGTTATAAGTTTGCTTAAATTCAAATATCATTTTATATTGCTTCGTCTAATTGCGGCTTGTTATACTGTAAGTTACTTATTTGTATTAAAGTTAGACCTTTAAGATTACGTAAATTGATAGAAATTTTATTTATTTAAATATATTAAGCTTTCAGTCTGACTGTAAACGATTTTGAATTGCGTCGTATCGATGTGTCCTTGCTGAAATATCGTTTACTATTGTTAGTATTGAAATTGTTTTTATGCAAGTATACGTGTCATTATTTTTATGCAAATGAACGTTATCAAGATGAACTTGGCCGCTTATTGTCTAGGTGAACCAATTAGGCGTGTATTGTCTTACAAAATCACAAGGATCCTGACAGAATTAATTCGTGCAGTTTATGCGCAGTTTGTTTTCAGAACTTCTATGTCATTTTAAAAAATATAGTTCAGTTTTAAATTTAACCTTTATTCATTTGTTATGAACAATAATTAATATACAGTTTTAGTTTCACATAATAAGAATTTACTTTTTGTTTTTATTACTTTATTCAAACAAGAGCGGTAAAAAATACAAGTAAATGCAAAAAACTGACCTGCGATAAGTCACTCGGGGCCTCTGATTTGACAGTATTGGCAGCTGCCCATGCCTCGGCGAATGTCTCCATAGCACTCTGAAAGTCCATTTTTGTTACAGATTCACGACGACATCGGCATAACGAAATTTCACTGAAACATGCGCCCGGTGCGGGCGATACGATAACCGCAGACACGTTCGCTTCGGCCGGCCGGCGGCGCGGTACTGACTCCGCTCGGCCCCGCCCAGCGAACCGCCCGCGTCGAGAAAAACCGATACCGGCCGAGCCTTACCGTTTCAGCGCTTTTCTTTTTTAAGCCGCTATTTTAACGAGTTTCGGTGTTTTTTTTTCGTTTCATCCAAAGCCCGGCCCACGGTGGTGGTTGGGCGGCCTTTGGATTTATTTACACTTGTAATTCGCAGTGCTCTATGCAGTATGCGAATGCTTAATTTCTTGTACGGATGATGGATGCGAGGCGTTATCTTGTTATACGATTACGCGCCGTATTGAGCGCTACGTAATTCGACGTCACTCGGCTTCATTTACACTCATATCTTTTAGTTGTGAGACTAACGGAGTTACTGTTGTATCCCTTTGTACTGACATATAGAGCACGATTTACAAACTAATTGGAGGGATTAATCAATGAACTAGATTTATAGGTCTATAGATTTTACTTTTAATTGAACATTAGAGTGGGCGTAATTTTGCTTTATTTAAAAAAAGGCTATCAAATCAGCTAATTGCAATAGAGTGGCAAATGGGCGAGGCGTAGAGTACCCGCTGAGGAGGCATTTTTATTCATTAAATAAATCACAGCAGCTCCCCGACTGCTCCGGGATATAGGAAAAAAATTGTCACGGCTTCCTATAATTTTGTACGTGGTCGTTTAAGCGATGTTACCGCCTCGCTTTCCGCTTCCTTCTAATTTTTCATAATTTTCAGAAGCTTTGTGTTTGCTGCGTAATTACTAATAACGACACAGTTTAATATGACAAGTCGCTTAATAAAGTTTTATATAATTACCAGTGCATTTTTTTTATTATGCTTTAAATATCCACAACACATTACTTATGTATAAGCTTAAGATTTTATGACTGATGTAAATTCTGAAAAATCAAAGCTAAAGACGTAAAAATGAAATAACCAAAAAAAATCCATGAGGTTTGTGCGTCCATGGAAACGTTCCGTAGTCTTATTTAATCGCACACAGATTGTTTTCTTTACATACACATAGAGCAATTTAATCAGGTTATATAAGAGATAGTTAACTTCAACGAGACGGAGACATACCACCTGTCACGGTTCTGCAGATGTTGAGACAAGTTTATTTATTAATTTAATCTTTACACTTATTTGTATTGCGATATATTTACAGTATAAGAAAACCGTGTTATATTAAAATATTAAAGTATCATTATTAGATGTATCCAGTGAGTTGTTAGTTTATTTTATGTAATTCAATTACATTTTATGTGAAAAATTCCAGAACATTCTTTTTCATTTCTAATAAAATTACGATGGATTTTTTAAAAAACGTTTCTAAACCCGCCTTGTAAATTTTGATCCGCAATGTTCAATAAATATGTAATAATATTTAGATTAAAAGCATTAAAATATTGCTACTAATAAATACTAGGAGTTGAAAACTAAGTAAAAAACGTTTAATTTTCTTATTATAATGTTATTTCTTTTATATTCTAGCTTATATTATCAATTACAACAGATAACAAACGTATAATAAATCTCATCTTAACTAACTGCATAAATCTATTTCAATTAACATTATAAAACGTTGAAATTTCCAAAATAACGACTCAAAATACATCTCGAAACGAACACAATACCTTTTACAATACCCGTCATGTTTCCCTGAAGATTATCAAAATATAATAACTCGAAGCGGCACCGTTAAGTAGGGAAGAGAGATCTGTTATAAAGATAAAAACATTTAACGTAAGTAGGGCAATATCAATATAGGTAGCGATCCGAACCTTTGTTTGTACCGATTCTTTTGTCTCCCCGACTTTGATAAAACAATAGAAAGCTTCAATACAATACAAGTAACACCGCTCAATGAAAACCCTTAGTAAAGAATAACTTTACGATGGATTTTATAAAAGGACCTGTTTAGTTATTCTGTAATCTTTTTAAAGAATAAAGAGATATGAATAATCCAATAGATAACGATTAACTTTACAACTGTGCTTACTTTTCTGTTTATTTTGAAGAATTTTTGTAAAGATGTTCAGTTAATTGATGGGCCAGAAAGCTTATGGTATTTAATTTATTAAAACTTTCGTGAGACTTTACTATATAAATTATAACACGGCTAAACACACATGAGAACCTTCGGTATAGGCCGAAACTGTCGGTGCCTACACCGAAGGTTCTCACGTGAGTTTAGCCGTGTTATAACCTATGTTATTTCTTAATAATACATAACTTTCTATATGTACACACATTGGCACAAATATTCGGGTGTTGTCTAGATTAACTTTTGTTGCAAAAACTGTATTCAACAACAAACGTACAAATAAAAGACCTACGTTTAGTATTTAGAAAAATGTCGAATTTATATTTTTAACCTGGTCAAAATTTTCAAAACTTCCAAATTAAATATTACAACAGAAGCTTAAATATTAATCACATTGAACAGTGGTAGAGCCCGCTTTAACATCTTAGCACGAATGGGTCGGCTCGCCCGGTGCAATACCACGAC
>LD688948.1:5209972-5222079 GCA_003118335.3 Papilio memnon
TTTGCATACCATACTAAAATTTCTATAGAACGCTGATAGTAAACATTTCAGATTTCCGTTAACTTAGATTGATGAAAATAAATTTTAACTATAAGTTACACATCATACCAAACATGTTTTTCAAATAAACAAACATTTGGAAACCAAATTAAGTATTGAATATTTTAAGGTATAGTATTAAGATACCTCTTTTCAAAAGCATGCATGTTTCGGAAGTAAACTATAACAGGTGAAAAGCTCGGCGACGCATACCTAAGTTGTAAAACTTAAGCTCGCGGCCGTGTAAACTTGGCTCACCCGCAGTAAGTAGCGACATATTTCATACAGGCTCAGAGCCACCTTCGCCTAAAACAATCAAACAGCCACTTAAGGAGCGCGTGCAAACAACTACAACTTAGCGCCGCCTCGCCTTAGATTTAACTAAATACCAAGTTCGGCTTAAGTAAGATAAGTTGGACGCCTCGACAAACATTGTTATTGCGTTACCTAAGTTAAACAGGTGATGTTGGTATATTTTTTATTTAATTAAACCACTTATATGTTTGTTAAGTAACTCTTAAAACATATAATCAGAATAATATGTTTTCCTCACTTATTAGTACGAAAAAGTTAATGAGTAAGTAATAAGGAACTATTAAATAGTTTTGTGTCGTTATAATAAAAACATTTGATATACGTTTTAGAGTTGACTTAAAACACACACTTTTCTCAATAAGACTGTTGAACTAAGCAAAATAAGTCAAAGTAAAATAAGTTAATTAACACGGCATATCGTTATCTAGGTATTTAGAGTCTTTATAATATTCTCATCATTAAAGTTAACTCAATATTAAAGATCTAAAAGAAGTAAAACGAAATTATTTTAAAACAAGTAAAATTCAGAATTAATAAGATGAAAACTTTAAAAACATTGTTAAAGAAAAAAACATTTCCATATTAAAATCGGTCCCAACTTGTGTTAATACAAACACGTATTTAGATATCACAGAATAAATTAGTAATACATTAAGTGTCTGTATTTTTGTAAGTTTGTACAGCAGAAGAGTCCCTTTAAATTAACGCACCCCAATCTTGCCGCAATTTATTTAAGAATGTTATGTAAATCTGAACACGGCTCTTTGATCGTCCGCATCAAAAGTCCAAGCGTAAAAAAACTTCCACTAGAGTGGAGAAAAAACGAGAGGAGCTTAAGAAAAATAATGATTTAATCTTACTTTCTTCTGTCGCGCATATAAAAGCGTGGAGGAGACGCGGGAGAGGCTCGGCCGGGTCGCGGGCGCAGGGGGCGCGAATCGTTTTTAATCTTTGCTTTGTAAAGGTGATTATGAGGGATTATAGGTTTGAAAGTATGCCGAAATTTCGCGGCTGAGAAGACGGCCCTTGGGCTCATTTATGCGATATTTTTTGGACCCCCGGTGGGGTTGCGGTCGCGCCCCCTAGTCGATACCTCTCAACTTTTCCTTATTCTAGAGCTCTTCAAAGGAAGGCTTTATGGCTATCATTTTGTTTTGTTTTCAATAAGATGCTAAACCGTGGATTCTTAGATGACGGATAATATTAAAAGCGATTTTATTGTTTAGTTTTTTCGAGATTTGTCGCAACTTAATTCTGCAAACCACATGTAATATACCATTAACCTCGAATACTCCTTTATAAAACTTGGAAGGCATATCTGAGTTATCTTACTTCTTACTAATATTATAAATGCGAAAGTTTAGATGGATGGATGGATGTTTGTTAGAGCTTGTAATATTATAAATACGAAAGTTTGGATGGATGGATAAACGTTTGTTAGAGTTTGTAGTCTAAACTCCTGAACGGATCTCGACTAAATTTAGGCATAGGCTATTTACTAAGTTTTATTTAATTCCGCGCGGACGGTGTTGACGGCGAAAGCTAGTTTCTTAATATAGATAAAGTTAAGGCATACTTCATGTTACTCTATATGAAAAAAAGTTTAGTCATAGAGTAGTTTATATTCAGATATGACAAATCATGCACTTGGTGTAGCTGCATTGCGACAAGGAGGAGTTTTGTCATTTTTCATTACGTGACCAGATCAACTATGTCATCGGGGGCGTCGGCGATCTCCCTGGACTAAGCCTTACACTTACGCCATGTTCGCTGCACACAAGGAAATTTCAACTCTATTTCAATATAGCAAAGAGGCGATTTTGATCCAATACTTGATTATTCAAAGCAAGCTTTACATGCAAGTAAGAACGCTTTGTAACTAAAGAAAATTTATACATAATGTGATTAAAATAATGTTTAATGCTAAATTTTGGTTGTTATTATGACTTTCGCATCAAGTTTTGTATAAAACAAGAGGAGTAGATAATAGTTATCTAGTGATAGGAAATCCCCATTCAATTTATTCACAGTATCAAATGATTTTCAAGTTTTGCACCAACTTTTATAGATAAATGATCAAGTTAAGTTTTGGATTATCGCTGAGAAACCTTACAGCGAATATGTTCCCAACAAAGTTATACCTTTGGTTTAAAAGAAAGCGTTATGGGTTTGCTTTTCTTTAAGTCAGTTACAGAAATAAACAGCGAACATTTATATTTTTCCACAGTTCTAACTAGTAACCTTTTTGCAGGATATGTCAGTTAATTTGGAGTCAACTTAAGTAAAGAAATATCTAACAATCTACCTTTGAAAAGAAAACTCCACCACTAATATGTACTTAGCAAATAGTATATAGAGCACGACTTAATTATATTGGTTGATCTTGGCGGGTGGTTGGGTGGCGCTAGTGGCCGGGGTGCAGGGGGGTGGGGGGCAGGGGGGTGTCTCATCTCAATCGCAAATCGGCCATCTTGCGCCCCCGCGCCCGCTCCCACCCGCGCCCCGCAGCCCCCTCGTCCATTATACTTTTTAAGCTCCAATCTCGTTCATTTAAACGGTTGGCTTTAGATGGCAATCGCATTTTTCCACTGCAGGTCACGTCTCGACCCGTCTCCCGGCGCCGGGGCTTAAATCAACAAAAGAAAATAATAAGATTCCTTCAAATTAAAAGTGTAATGTCGCGAAAGTATAGGCGGCGGGCGCGGGCGCGGGCGGCGCCTAATCCCACCGACTGTCTTCATTAGACGGGCCGCCGTTTAAGCCCCGAGGAACGCTTTAAAACATCAACGAGAATTTTTCTTTATTCATAACGAAGATTAAGAGAAATGCAAATGAAGCGGAGTGTCGCGCGGCTACTTAGCTGTGTCAACAGACGCTGGCTGGGGCGGCTACGCTCTTGTTCTCTTTACTTTTTTATTTAAATATTCAACACATAGTAATCACTTCTTAAAATTGTCTAATCTGAATAGTTACCTACATAACTTTAATTGTATTCAATGAAGTCCGATTTAGCTATCATTTTCCTAACCCGCTGAACCTGGAACTAAAACCTTCTTTTATATTTTTTGATCGTACATAGAAATTTTGCTTTCATCAATTTGTAATTATTTAAATAAACATAAAAATTAAAATAACTAATTGATCGGGGATCCAGTTTCGCAAAACCAATTTTATTATTGTAGTATAATAAAACAGAATTCTAAATACAAGGGGCTCAGTCCTCGAAGCCGTCTCATTTTTATTCTCAATTTATATCAAGCAATGAATCCCACATTATTGTCTCCGAGCATTAAAACGCAAACCCCTTTTTCTCGGAGAGGCGATTTCATTTTAGCTGGTTTTACGAAATTTAACGCCCCGTCTTACAGAACCATGTTATATAAGTGCTCTCGACGGCCGTCGTTTGCGCGGCCTCGAATAATTAATTTACTCTATTATTGTTCGTTTTAATTCGTTTTGATAATAATCGAAAACATAAGATAAGACCTTTATTATATTTTAATAATTGGCTTTATTTTGATTTCAAATATCATTTTGATGAACCATTACGATGTCTGAGAAAACATTTTTTCGTACTAATTCACATTGTTATTAATAAAAATAACAATTATGTAGCAGTTGTGCAATCATGATACGTTTTTTAAGCATGTTGGTATCTTAGTTACATTCAGTTTTATACTGGGTTTCCTAAACTCAATTAACCTAAGTACTTAGTTATTGGTTTTAATATCGATAATTTAGTTTAGGTATATCTAAACTTTAAAATTTTCAATCACAGATTGAAATCAAATTTTACTTCCTCAGAATCGAAAAATTCTGCCAATGAAAAATGTAGCCCTTGTTTTTACCGACATCTGTTATACATGCAAATGTAGCGAACTAAGCATATCAGTGGCCACGTATCAGTAATTATATTTGCACAGACTAATTAAACTGAAATATATTTTTGCGAGTGGCACTTGTGCGAATCAAAGCGCGCAAACGGACCGCTTTTGTTTGCGCACTCGTTCATATCCCGCCGTACTGAAATCGCTTGAATATCCTAGAGCTATCATAATATGGGAAAGGATTTTTTTAATTTGATGAATGTTATACTTTTAAATAAATAAAATAGGTGTGTTATTCACAAATTTCTAACTCCAAGACAAACACAGGTTCAGCTGCGAATGTTATTAAAATGATGAAATTGTATTTTAAAAAAAAACATACAGAGGAATAGAGGGCCTCCATCTTTTTGGGGTCAGTTAAAAATTTATATTCGTAGAGGCTGCAACAAACTATTTGTATTTCGTTAGTGATGCTTAATTTTAGATACATAATTATTTAGATAAGCACCTAAACTTACTAACAAGAGGATATAAAATATTGTTTGTTTACAAAAGCTGTCTCCGTACTATTTTGTCTGTGGTATCCCAGGCTTAATTTGATTAGCGGCCGCAAGCCGTAGAGTGCGCACTCGACGCGGACGGCAAACTTTGACGGCGACGGCCACTAGTAATGCCGATATAATCCCAATCATTTTAATTGCCGACAGCTTAGCAACTCACTCGGCCACCGCCACAGACCAAAGCCATTTGATGTGAAACACGCTTCTAATTAAATAAATTCGCTCATATCGTACAATTTGAAAATCCTACTAATGTTATTAAAAACTTCAAGAGGATGGTTGACGGTTACTTTTTCATGGAATATATTAATCTGATATTTAATGAAATGTTGCAATGAGAGTGTATAGAAACAACTAGCTACAGATTTACCTACAAATTAGCTCGGACTAAAAGGTTGCTTGTAATAAGAAAATTACCACCCACAAGCCTACGTCGAAGAACAATAAACCTTGCCTGTCTATTGAAAAATACATCTTATTGAAAAGAAAATACGATATCATAATTATAAAATTAAATGTCTACATAAATAGTGCCTATCTCAATAGTTTAAAGAAATAATGTACTTCTAATTAAAATAGGATTGCACGGACTCTCAAACTTTGAAATAAAAAGGACAACGTTTAATAAAAGCTGATTGCTTCGAATGTTATCTAAAACGGTATAGGCGCCATCTACCACAACGCAAAAGTTTCGGAACTCGAATATTCAACAACAGGACAACAACGACATCTGGCACAAGAATAGCGTAATTGGTCACTTCACGTTTATGGTGTTTTAGTTTTTGTACACTAGATGGCGACAAATAAAATTTAATACATTATTTCTAAAATCATCCATAGATGACACCATAAGGAACAAAATATTTAACATATATTCTCATAAGATAATAAAAAACTTACACAAAGCTCATCGTCGCTAAATACTATCCAATTACATTAGAATCTCACCTCCTTGTCGTTCTCCCCACATATTTCCTACAAGGTACAATCTTGAATGATCAAAAATATGACTTCCAGCGACATATGCGTAATTTTCTATATTGTTACAGATGTTTTTGAATATAGGTTATCTCCCATCAGACCATACAACGTAATCATAATATTTATAGTATTTATGACACCAAAATAGCTATTAGTAAAGGCAAAATAGTATGCAAACAGAGTTTTCTATTCGCTAATGTTTACGCGCTTGATGCGTCGATCTACGTCATATCAGGCAATTAATATACAAATGTGAACATGTATGACGTGCCACAAACATAGCCAATAAAACACATTTCTATAAAGCTCTACTTAATTGCTTTGTATCAAATTTATTTTCTTTAAGAGGAAAACTATAATATAATATAATAATTTTTGGGTTTGAATAAAATTCTGTAGGTAAAATAATGCAGGGTTGATTATCATATCAAAATCTTAACAAAAAAAACCATAGTCGATGTAGAAATGAAGCTAACTATGCCCTTTAAGGTAAAAAAATAAGGGCACTCAGGATCTATAAATAAAATTACAGCGATTAACTACTAATACCTTATACGCCTTCCCCAAATTGTTAAAAATCGGCATTATTTTAATATCATACGATTTAGGCAGCTTTTTTTGCACAATCCAATTTGCACAGAAGTGGAAAATAACATATTATTCCATCCACTAATTGTATAAATATCTTTAGCAAACAATAAATGATGTTCGCGTATTTCCCTCTGTTATTTTTTCGACGTTTAGGATTCGCGGGCACACGTAAGTCGTGTGGTTTATTTCCCGCGATTAACCTCATCCATCATATTATTAGGTAATTCATTATTGAATTTAATGTCGATAAATAAACTACAATATTTCTCATAATTGTGAGTAATGTTTCATCCCGAAACCGCAATGTCTCAATAATGTTATAATTTATTTTAAAAAAAATAAACGTTTTGTTGACTTTGAATGACCTTTAAAATAGAAATGAAGCTATGTCTAATCAGGTGTGTTCTACTGAAGATAGGATCCTATGTTATATAGAACATGCTTTTTCTTGCATATTTTTGATATTTATTCAAATTAACTGTAACGTCGTTCCAACAAATCATAAATCTATCGTACTGTAGGTTTTTAATGGCAGAAATCATCCCCGTTGTCGACACACGATGTTCCGAGGCACCAACATATTTGCAAACTATACCTATCAACGGAAATGTGACAAAACTAAACTCAAGAGTAATTTGATATTGTAGCCAATTGTAGGTATAATGATACCAAACTACTTATGAGGTGTTCATACACCCAAAGTGGTCGGATTACTTCAAAATAAAAGTAAAAAAAATTATAACGCGTGGTTTTTAACTCAAGCGTATAATAAAGCACATAGTTTACAATTCATATAAAATTGTATATTGATCTAGTTGCAATAATGTAATAGTACAGAATTGCACTATCAGGAGCGCTCAAAATTTCCAACAACATGTTTGTCTGCTGTATAGATGTTGCGTCAATCATGAGAATGTTTTGGAAACATGATCGTACGACAAGCTTTACGTTTAATGACGTCAGATAAGTTCAATACATAATACATAGTAAAGCCTTTTTTCACTGATAACCTTAGTACCTCCAACTTTCAACCATCAACTATTATTACAAGAGCCAAGGATGGCACATTTATAAGTCTTCACACGTACACGTACGCACACATGCATGCACCCCCGTTTTGGGTGCTCTTAATCACTAATCCATGTTTATTAAGAATAATAGTTAAAAATAATTGACCTAAAGAAGATTACTAATCGACGTGTGCGACTTCGTAAGCGTTAGTGCCAAATAAATCCGACAAAGAATAAAGAAACTACGTAAACTTTGCAGTAATTCTTCTCGCCATACAAACTTTCACCCCTGTTTTAAAGAAGTTAAAAAAAAACATATAATTTCTTATTGAACGCATGAATAATAATTAGTAATTTTTACTTTATGTAATGAAAGTATATCTTGGTTTTGGACTTTGATGAACCGTCAGGATCGGGATCTGTTGATGAATATTATCTGGCTATAGTGTTACCATCTTGGATTCAAACGTTACTACCTACGTTGTAATAAAAAGGTGGGTGAACATTTAGTCCATTGTATTATTAATCCGTTTTTATTTATTAACGTCTTGCATTATTAATTAATCATATGTATTTATACTAAGAGAATAATATGGACAAGGGACAAGTAGGTAAGCATTTGAATACAATATACTTATTGGCCTTTAGCCTTTGAAATGAAGAAAGTAATTTAGCAACGTTATCACATACATATCAAAGTTATCTATCTTTATATTAAATACTGAAAACAATATATTTAGATGTATGAATAATTGAAAACGCAAAAAAGTCATTCATGATGCTGCCGGATCACCGAGTGTAATTTGCTTCATTATTCATTTTTATACACATGTGTCCGCAACTTTTTGGTAGAATTTTCTTTGCCTTTGCTTCGAACATTTAAATCATTTCAATGTTATATATAATACAGTAATTGCATACTATATTTTAGTTATAAAAATTATAGATTCGAAATGCTTTTTTTTAATAATTCTAAGTAATTTCTACTTTAGAATCTTCTACAAACTTGGCAACATTTATTTCAAATAGCGCGCGCATCGGGTTTTACCAAACATCCAATGAAAAAAAAGCGCAGATTGAAATAAGCCAATCACAGCGTCTATATGTGGTGTGACTTCGGTGGGACGCGCCTAGCCATCGCCCTAATATTCGAATGTAAGCTACTTTCATCGTTTATTCGTTTAAATTAGTGGTGTTTTTGCATACATTATGTGATATAAGTTAGAATAATGAAATAGTTTACGAGCAATCAATGAAGCTATTTAAATACTGAAACATTCCACGATATAGCGATAATACTTATTCATTGTACGCTTCCCCCGCATCGTACGATCGAGTCATATAAAATGCGAGGACGCCCCCACTTCCAGCAAAACGTCAAATCACTCCGTCGTGTGCAGTTGTTCGTGCTTGGTGAATTCGTTTAAATTCAGTTCGCGACTTCTCCACTCCAATATAATAACGAAAATTATTTGTGAAACATAAAGCGTGTGTGTTCAGTGATATTCAAATCATTAAATTACACAAGATGTCTTTCAACACCGACATTTCTTCTAAATTGGAAAGCAGCAGGTACGGAAAGTGTTGATTTACTCAATAACCTTAATGCCACGGATCCTGTCCTAACATTTTTTACTGTGAATTCATTTTGATTTTAAAATAAACTTGCATATAACGATCTGTACAAAAAAAAACAATTTTGGCCATTTTGACAAAATTCGACATTCCTTTCACATTGACATGGTAGCGTCGGTTGTATTTCAAATGATGCAATACGTTTGCATGTCGTAGAGTATCTCAATATCGTCTATAAAGTTTTAATACCCAGAACCTTAATTATAATCGTCTGTAACTGTATTACATAATTAGGTTAATCGAATCCCGCATTGAGGGTAACCTGTATATTTCAAGGCATTGTGACTTTTTCAGTATTCTATGCGTTTAAATAACTGAATTGTTCACCACCAGATTGCCTTTTAACTGACACATAGATGACCTACATACACAATTGAAAAAAAAAGTAGGTGTGGACAAGTATTGATTTTGGTTTTACCGAAACATTTCTTACTATGAAGAAATCGTTTTACGTAAATTGTATAGTGTGACTTTTATTGAAAAGACTAAAAATGTTTTGCGTTAAAAGCAATATCAAATTATAACCTTAAAAAGCGGGGTCATGGTATATGAATGTAAGTTTTTATGTTCAACTCGTAAACCGAAAATGAGAAACATTTGAAATATTCCCTAATGCAGTATCAAGAGCATAATGTTTTCTCTTGTTGTTACAGAAATACCTTGCGGAAAATTGCCCGCAATGACAATACCGAATTCTCCAAGCAGAGCATTCTGAATGATATGGAAAAGTTTGTGAAAATGGTTAACACCATGGATGAGACTGTACTGGTACCCAGCCGTTTGATGAATCTGCCACAGGAAGGTGATGATGACCCATTCAGCATGTTCGCCATGTTGAATGACTTGAAGACTGAATTATTGTGGGCTGGTGATGTTGAAGAGCAGGGTGACAGGGCAAGGCGAGTGTCCGACTTAAGTGACAACGAAAGTGACACTTCTAGCGCTGCTGGAGATTCTGGCATAGAAGGAGAAGACGAGAGGGAGTCAGCCGTTCGTGCTGCAGCTGCCTGCCGCAGGCATCTACGAGGGCTCCGTCATTCCCTTCGTCAGCTCACAGCCGCTGCTGCACATCTTACACGAACTTATCAAGAAGAGGTGGGCGCACCAGTTTAGAGCAAATATTCCAACTGCCTGTGATTGAAGCCTGTCCCGCACGTTTTGTATATATAGTTTAAGCAGCCCACATTGTACATATAGCTTTAAAGGGCTCCCAGCGTGTATGGGAATCTCAGTAAGTTATGAGGTTATTTAATAAACTTAATTTTCAATATTAACTCTTAGTTTCATTTAATTTCTACAATCACCAAGTTGACACAGAGTATAACACAAGATAGCACTTTGTACATAATAAAGACCTTTGTTTTGGCATCATTTTTAAATATTTTACTTAACAACTGACACAATGACTATTCAAATTCAGTCTACAGTAACACTTTCTGCTTAAAGCTGTTGTAATATCCATGTGCTTGTCTAGTAATATGATTATGATATCTTTAATTTTTTTAAACTTTGTGACTTATAAAAATATTGACATTTTAATGATCCAATTTAAATCCTTAAGTTGACACATAATTAATTCAGATTTAGATAACATAAATAGACTCATCTAATCTGAGTGCTCTATGAATTATTCACTTGTTACTATTTACCCCTCTTCCATAATGTTTTTAGTGACATATAAGAAATACACATCCACTTCATCTTGCATGCAATTATGCAATATAAAATTTAATTTTACAAAAAATAAAGCTTTAGTTTTAGCCCTTCATTTTAACCTTAAAGCCAGTAAATAACCTATTGTCTATTGTTGATTAAATAGTCTTTGATAACATTATATTTAAATTAAAATAATTTAGTCAATGAACTGTCCCTATAACATTCATGTCAACTAACATGACAGTACACAATCATATTGAATTGTTTACCGATAAGGATTATAAAAAAGTACTAATTTGTAGGTTAGGAAAAGGAATGTAGGATAAACATCTATTATGATAATAAAAGTATTTCTGTAACACACTTCTCTAATATATTTGATCAAATACTGAAATTGGTGACTGTTTATGTCCAAGGTTTAGCATATCAATGTTCATTTATCCTAAATTGTTTTTGACTGACAATTGACATTTTACAAATTAAATAATGTCAACTGTTTTATAATATCCTGTTTTGTTACTTTTAATTTTTATTGCTGTGTTATTAAAACTGCAACACAACTTTTTTATAATCCACAGAACAATATTTTTAAAAACAAGTTGTGAGTTAAAAGATTGAATTTGTAACAGACCACTTTGGTAAGAGAAACTGTGTAGTAAAACTACTAACGCTTTGTAGTTGATATTTATTGATATAGAATAAATATTCTGTCTTAAACTGATTGTTACTAGCACTATATCCAAACTAGATAGTTGTCCGTTGGAGGAGTTGCAGAAACAAAACAAATATTAAACAGTATTATACCTACATCTGTAAGTGGCCAGGATTACATTTTTGTGTTTTTCCAAAGGACTTCATATGAAAATAATAAAATGCAACCCACAGTCGCGACGGAATTATCAGACTATCTACATTCTATATAATACAGTAAAAGATAGTTAACGCACGACGTGCCTTATCGACGATTGCCCTTTTCTAATAATATTGATAACAATCTTTACTAGGTTTTATAAATTGATTGTCATTCTTCAATAATGTGATATAAATGGCTTCCTAGATCACTTTTCTTAAGTTCTTTCTCAATTTAAATTCCGTAGTACTACAGGTTCTAAATAACATCGTTTTAATTAAAAATAATGATATTTATACAAGCAAATGATCGATTTATAGATGACTAGCTTTCGCCCGCGACTCCGTCCGCGTGATATTAAAAAAAAAACAAAAGTGAGTAGCCTATGTGTTCTTCCAGACTATCCTCTACATCTATACCAAATTTCATCGATATCCGTTCAGCCGTTTAGGCTAAAACCGCTAACAAACATCCATCCATCTATCTAAACATTCCACGTCACAAAGTCTGAATCCTTAAATTCTTATGATACGATATCAGTACAGGAAAACTTGATATAGGCAAACAGGTTTTTTTTTTTTATAAAAATGACCTAGACATTGTGGTTGACGTCGATAGTCTGACCTGTTATAATATACAGAAC
>LD688948.1:5227736-5239226 GCA_003118335.3 Papilio memnon
CAAAATGAAGCTGTTCTTTAGTCACCGAGGTTCATCATTTGGAAGCCCTGAAACAAAAAGTCGATGAGCTCATAGCAGGATTGAAGGAAATAAACAATTTTACTGCACATAAGTAACTCCCGTTTCACCTTCTTTGTTATAACATCTTTATTACGAGATAATTATAAATGTTTAATGTTTTTATTGCATCTAATCGCTTATGTCCATATGTTTCTTACAAGTTGTTGTTATGCAGTTGTTAAAAGCGGATTATTTATTGATATAATCAATAGTATCGAAACAGGTAAACTTGTATATTTGACTTTACAAAAATGTTGCTTTTTAAACATAATTAATGTGATTTATAAAGATAAAAATATCTGCGTTGAGACAGAATGTAGGAAATAAATATTTAGTCAACTAAAATACTTTATTTCGGGGAATGAGCATCGTTTGTGATGTGTTGTCAGATAACTAAAACACGGGTTGGAAAGTATAATTGACTATTATAGATTTTGCCCGCGACACCGTCCGCGTGGAACTTAAGAAAGAAACAAATTGAGTAGCCTATGTGTTCTTCCAGACTATGTTCTACATCTATGCCAAATTTCATCCAGATTCGTTCAGCCGTTTAGGCTACAAACTCTAACAAACATCCATCCATCCATCTACACTTTCGCATTTATAATATTAGTATTAAGTATTATTTAGTGTATTCGTAAAATATGTTTTCCTATGATGTGTTTAAGTATTGAACTTGTAAACTAGACTCTGTCTCAACGATCAATAAATATTTCTAGGGTTTGAAATAAGGAACAAAATGCTGAATACCATGATTCTTCCAATCTATGTTTCTACTCATAGAAATTACTAAGTATAGTTGTGTAAAAATACGAATATCTCTAATTTAATTTACACGCATTATAAAAGCAAACTGTCTGGCTGTGTCTACAGAATAATGTCTATTTTTAAAGCAGTTAAATTTATCTGCTTCATTCTATTTCGGTTCTATTTCATTGTCACGTTTTATACTAAATATTTGATAACAAAGTTATGTAATGTAAAATTATATTGATTTTTCATATCGCTTAAGTTATTTCTATGTAGACAATAAAGAAGTATTTTTAGACGAATAGAAAAAAATCTACCTAACTCACAGTCTACCTTTCTAAATGTTATATGAACACTATTTATAACAGATCAGATTTAGGAATATAGGACTTGAGATCTTGGAGCGGACCTAAAGCTAGGTAGATAGGTGCTGAAGACATGGGCGCAAGTCAAACGATGTCGACAGAACGAAGTGGAAAAGACTAACAGAGAAAGCTGTCCTGAGCTGAGGAGAAAAGGTACTGGCTATATAGGAATCAAATAGTGACGACAGTAAGACTGACCAGTTTGTTAATAACTAGAAATAAAACCGCTTCATTCACTGTTTATGTTTAATGCTTAGTTGGTTTAACATCAATGTAAGAACAAAAAAAATCTGACACAGTTGTGTAAGTACAGTGGACGTTTAGTTTGCCACGAAGTTCAACGACCTGGTATGATTAGCTTGTGATGCGTGAAATTTGGTAGCCCTTACACGATCTCATTATCTTTGAAAGGGGAAATAATCGCACTAAAATTACCAGAAATAATTAAAGAAAAGTTGAATAATAAAAGGAAATATTGACAATTGTCATAATTCCGAGGGATGTTTTAACGATATTCTTTACTGTAATACTACTATTTTGATATGAATTCATTAATGTTAAATTACGAAATAACGGATTAATAGAAATGTGAAGAAAATTATCTCATTTATCAATTAATGAAAGAAACTTTTTAATGTCACAAATGTTTATGGAATTTTTGCGGTATTTGCGGCTAGAATGTTATTTGAACGATAGGGATTTATTAATAGTTGCTAATTAAAAAAATATTAAAAGCTACTTTTCATAATAATGATAACATTACTTTGTGTACAGAGAACGCGTCAAACATTGTTATATTAATATAATTGTTATTTTCTTTCACCTTAAGTGTAAATTATTAAATTGTAAGGAACCCAGCCTATTCAATGTTTTGTTAAACTTTATAATATTTGCGATTTAGCAACGTTGGCAAATTAAAGCTGTCTCTGTTTACCCCATTAAAGATTTAACATGTGTTTTGTCTTTGTTAGACATTCACATCCAGGATAAATAAAAAGAAGCGGTAATTAAATGGAATAACTATCCTGTTCTTAAGAAATTACTTTTAATGTTTCCTTCACTGTATGGCACATAAACAATTAAGTACTTTACGTAATTTTAGTGCTGTAGATAAAAAAATATTCTTTAATTAACCTATATTGGCATAGATTGCATGTCAGATAATTGTAACTTTTACAAACACTTCCAGAAAACATTATGTTTCAGGTCTTGTAATTAGATGTATTCGAATTACAAGTTCAATAAACTTTACATTTATATAATAAGAAAAAACCTTCAGCAAATATCACCAATTCTATTTTAGTTTATGATTTGAACACAAACTAGTTTGTACAACACTTGACTTTGTGAAAAAAACGCACTATACATACAAACAAGTTCCAACTATAATGTTTACTCAAATAAATTCTAAACGTAGCTAATATAATGTTAAGCAGTCTGTAATTTTCCTAGCCGACTAAAACTTCCATGCGACGTGAATTAAATATGAACAAACCATAATATTAAAATGGATAAACCTGTTAACGACGGAACATTTTACTATAAAAAAAAAGAAACATTCTCTCTGGTTTTTCATACTCGATGTTACTGGTTATTGTTGGTCGTAACCGTTCATTTTTTTTAATGATGTTATTAATAAGTAGTAAAATGTTAATATTAATTTTAACAAGCATTATATTAAGTGTTTCATAATGACATCAAGTGATATTTCTGTCCATGGACTGAGAATTACATATATTTTTCATACACCAGTCGAATTCAAAAAAATATTCAACATTCCATAAAACCACTTACTTTTATACCACAATAATTACAAAGCAAAAAAAAAATGAAATACATAAAGGTTGTTTTATCTCACTGCAAAAAGTCACTTTATTCAATAAGCTGTGTAATATTTCGTTTGCAGCCCACGGCTTTGAACCCCTTGTTTGAAAAAAACTAAAGCAACCATATATTTAATTATAACTGTTTCGGCAGTGGAAATTTACGGTTATATTCTTGACATGATATGACTCATCATGGGTGCAACGGGTCACCAACGTTAAAAACGTTATATGCAAGTAAACACATGCACATCGAATATCATACTTCATACTAATATTGTAAATATGGAAGTTTAGATGGATGTTTGTTAGAGTTTGTAGTCTAAACGGCTGAACGGATTTCGATGAAATTTGGTATCAATGTAGAGGATAGTCTGGAAGAACACATAGGATACTCACTTTTGTTTTTTTTTAATTCCACGCGGACGAAAGCTAGTATGCTATAAGTGGTATGAATAATGTAACCATGCCTTTGTCAGTAAGCGTGGGTATCGCCACGTGTAGCCCGATCAATACTACAAATGCAAAACTACGCGTTTTATATTGATACGAGCTGTTCCTATGCGGCTTCATCCGCATGAAATCATAAAAACTTTATTTTTATTGTTTACATTTGTGAAATTCACAATTAGAAATGTTAAAATTCAAATGCACAAATAACAACGAAGGCCTTTGATAATGGATAACAATTACCGTACCATGGCAATCTTGCTTCCTTGATGTCAGCTTGTAGTTTATGGTCCCTTTCCCACATGAATGTTTTCTTCCAATTTATTTACCCTGTAAGTATGATAGCGTGAAAATATATAGCCTAAAGTGCATCGTAAGTGTAGGGCTTTTTATTAAAGAAATAATTATTCAAAAATATGCTCTGATTGCTGACATCCTACGTCACGAATTAGTGTGTATTTACGCTTTATTATATTAGTATAGATATGTTAACATGGAAACTCAATTACTGCGCAATAAAAATGTTCTAGATAGTCGCATGTAATTTATAGTCTGTACGAAAGCCATTTAGAAAAAAAAACCTTTAATAAAAATTAAGGAACATCATTGAATAGATTATTAAGAAGCATGTGAATTGGTAAGGAATGTCTGAGTCAGCGTGTGACGTCGAATTCAGACAGTCACCTCTACTTGCACACCTTTTAAGTGAGGTATTAAATTTATGTCTATGGCCTCTAATCCCATAAGCCTAAATATTTAACGAACCCCAAACGGGTACGGGCACTTCAAACGTATTGACAAATCAAATACATTTGTGGTCCCACAAATATGGAGGTTAGTAATGAAATCGACGGAGACAAAGGGAAGGAATCAGGCATTTTAAATGAATTCACATAATTATCACAATTTTCCATTGTTATGGTTATTTATTAAATGTGGTTTAACCTTCATGCAAATTTTAAATAATATTTATTTAAAAATGACCGACCGTCCACGACGACGACGTCCATCATGACGATCCATGTTATGAACATTTTTTGCAACAACCTTCTTGTTGGAACGAATTCTCATTATGAGTACATAGTGACGTATAGAATTTGGCATGAAGGGGAAGCAATTCCACGTTTCGTCGTACCAGGGGTCTTATTTTAGTCGCCATACCCCTCCCACCTTTTTCTTGTAAGGATAACATGCGAAGTGGTTTTGACGGTGTTTTGACGAAGAAAGTCGAAATATCCTCTTTCTTTGCGTCCCTCTTTCACTAATTGTTTTAAGGTCTTGTTGGTTAATCTATTCACTAAATAAATTATGTTATTTTAAATGGCTTTAGTTCGAATTTAGTAATTACAAGTTCATCTTGATTTTTTTGCATATTTATTTTTAACAAGCCAGCTAACCGTAACCATCATTACTATAAATACCACTGTTTACGTAAACATAGGGCGTTGATCTATTTTTATTTTGTTTGTAGATTAGTTTTTAATCAGAGATTATACAATCTTTTAAACATATACGAGTATAATAGAAAATTCAATTTCCGTACACGTGTCGACAATACAAACAATGATATGATTGTATTGAAACAATGTCTAATATAAATTTTAATAGCCGTAAATTAAAAAATTATTGAAACGATTTTAATAAACTAAAAACGTTACAAAATTATTTTCTTTAAAATAAATTTATTACACTAGCCTTCGCCCGCGACGCCTTCCGCGTGGAATTAAAAAAAGTAAGTAGTCTATGCGTTCTTCCAGACTATCCTCTACATCTATGCCAAATTTCATCGAGATCCGTTAAGCCGTTTAGGCTACAAATTCTAACATCCATCCATCGACTCATCTAAACTTTCGCATTTATAATTTTAGTAACATTAACATTTACTGCAGTTTTAACAGTAACTGTATCTCGGAAAAAAAATCAATAATAGAACAACTTGGCATTTGGTGCAGGGCCAAATAGAAAGTGTCAAGGAATGCGATCTAATGACTTTCGCTGTGACTAAATCTAGCAAAGGTATTACTTCAAGTATTGTTAACTAACAGAATTAAAAGTATAGATAATACAATAATCACGTACCAATATCCAAGAACTGATAATAAATAATAAATGATTCTATTGCATTATAAAGAAACCGGATTTGAAATGTGATATTTTTTGTGTGTCTATTGAATATTATTGACAGTCTATGTAAATCTAAATATAAACAATTTTAGCACAGGAAAATCATTTAAAATACCTGTTGTAACAAGACATTGCGCGATTTTTTCCTTAAAATGCAATAATTTTATGTAAAAATACTAATTGTATAACCAGAAATATTATTTTTATACTCAACCTATTCTCATATGTGGTCTCTTTCATTACTTGTGTATGTCGTTCAAGTGATAATGTCGAAATTGTATTCACGGTCGTTCAGTAACACCAAATGGCCTTTAGGGATAAAAGTGAAACTGAATTATATCAGGCACCAACTAGGGCTGCCACTAAACGGCTTTGATACGAATTCTTTAAGTTTGCATGCTGTAAATTCGAGCTACGATTTTGTTATGGAATCGTATTGTTTCGTCTGCCATAGAGTCAAGAGTTTACAAGTCACTGAGTTTTCATTTTCGCTGCCAGTGTTTGGAATTACTCTTATTGCAAGTTGACAGCCCTCGCAACACACACGTGCACATAACAATACCGCATAAATAATATATGAGTTCGTTAATTCATTTCTATGTTTTAGTTTATGATAGATAGTTGTATTTTTGTTCATCATCTCTGTTATGTAAAAGTTCGAAGGCCTAGTTACCCCCGATAGACTTGAGCCTGGTGATAAAGAGGTACGAACTCACAACATAATCACTCTGAGCATTTTCATCCAACGGGATATCAAATTCCGTTATTTGGAAATACATCAAGTCTAAGGAGCATATGGCGATATGAGTAGGCCGCGGAAAATCTAAAATTGCACAAAACAATATGACGCACGCACGATGAGACGTATTGGAAAGTACATAATAACACTGTTATATTTACTTAGGATTGTTTTAAGAAATTGTTTTTTTCTGCCATGAAAGAATCCTTCTCTTTTTACAAATTCTAGATTTAATAACATTCACATGTAAAATGTTGATAGTTATAAAAAAAGGTTTTATAGATTTATGTTGCCAATTAATTGAGATTAGTTATTTGACCATATTTTCCAGTATATTATTTATTTCTATATGGTTAATAGTGTGTTATAATTTCCTCATTGTAATCCTTCCCAATTTTAATATTTCCTACGCATTTAGTATGGTTCTGAGGAACTGCAGGTGTAGTTATTACGGTAATTGTATTATTTGTAAGATAAATAAACAATGAATTGAATGATTAGTCATAAATGTGATAAATACATTGTTCTCATTGGCACTCTGAGATGATATGCGCGTCCGTGTGAGGTGGTCAGACGCCGGCGCACGCGTCACCCGCGTGTCTGCCACTGTGTATATCTGTATGACGTAATGACGACATCACGCGATCCCCACATACCGCATATACTATACTATATCTAAATATATTGGCACTGGACCCGATCCCGCGAGATCGATGCATTCAAATATCAACCTTAATGCGTTCCAATAAAGTCTTTTTTGTATTGATTATCAACCAGAATGATAAGGTTCCGTTTTTATCTCATAGAAACTATGAATGGGAGAAGATTAAAAATGTCAGTTCGTTGTCATAGCGATTATAGACTGAACAACTAAAGAAGACGTATTAATTCGAAAAATTTTACATATAAGGTAAAATCCCATATTACGGACAAAAGCAATCATTAATTTTGTAATAAAGAACATTCCACATGGTCGTAATAGTTTAATTAAAAAAAAATGTGCAATTAGCGTTAGTATGTTCTATGTATGTCTTGTTTAGTCTCTTTATGAGGGATTTTTTATTTCACTTGGCATTCCAACGTATGCTGAGTTAAGATAGTTTCCTATTGAGTTTGTTTTCTTCGTTCCATTCTAAGGTTTGGAATTACTAACATTACTATAATAGTATACGTGTTTTAGTTTTTAAAGTTTTATTGTAGCAGACGTAATAACATGTACCTTATCGTAAATAATAAAGCCTTATTATTGATTATTCTTTATTTAATTATACAACGATAAGCCATTAACAATAAAATAATCATGCATGTTCAGACGCTTGTAGGGTCACGTCTCCTTTGACACAATTTAAATCTGCAATTAAACTCCAATTAACTTATTACTCTATTCAAAATTAATTATCAAGTGATTTACACTTCCGATCGTCTATTTACCTTTAGATTTACCCTCCTAATATGATTACATACTAATATCATAAATGTAGTTTATAAATGAGAAAGTTTGGATGGATGGATATTTGTTACTATGTATTGCCAAAATGTGATGAAATTTGGCACAGATGTAGACCTGTCCAGTACTCATTAGTGATAATAATTGCTTTCAACGTTGGGAATGAAAAATCTTTTAATTAACGCTATAAAGTTTTTTTTGCTAGACAAAACAAAAAAAGTAATATATCCATTACAACATAAAAAAATGTTATTAATGTACTTTTAATATACGAAGGTTATGTAATCTTTTATATTTAAAACATTAAAACAGTGAAAATTAATAAAATTCTTCATTATCACGATTTAACGTGACTACATTTAGGGGAAATTTATATTTATACTTTCATGAACAGCTACTGTCATTGTCATAAATTTGCATATAATTTATATCTACCGTGGAATAAAAACCATCACGATATTTATCGCGTGATCGACTATAAAAACAATTCAAGAATAATGATAAAGGATATTGCTAGCACTTATAAACGAATATAATATCTGAACACAAGATTTTTCAATTAAAAGGCGATCAGGTCAAATAAAACATCAAATGCCAACACCACTAAATCAAAGTGTCATTGAACTTGTTTAGTAACTACCAACGGATGTAACCCAGAAGTGAATTGTAAAAGTTAATGGATTCAACAGTTTGGATAGATAGACCGCCACTGCATCCTAGAGAAAAATGCTGTACCTATTCAATTTGCGACTACGTCATATTTAAATTTCATATTTGGAACGCAATAGGTTATGATTCTAGAAATTTCTTTCGGCTTTTTTGTCCTCCAAATATTTATTTGATTGAAGATAATTCTTTATCCTAATAGCCTCATCTATCAATAATCATAAACAGGTTTTTTTTTATAGGAAAAACGCACGTTGCCCTCAAAATATTTCTGATTTTAGTTCCGCTTTATTTACATTTTACACTCCCAGTTGAGGTCAGTTGACGTGTTGATTAAACATCTGTGGATTGTTTTACAACTTGCGATGGATTGGTTTTTACATGTCTATTTACGGTGTCGCCTTAAACATACGAGTTGTTGATGAAAGACCCCGACCTTGTCGCCGGTCGACGCCAAGTCGTTGAAGTTAATTTGCCAAAATTATACTTTAAATTGTTCCGGTAATGTCTAGCTTTTTTAACGTAAGAATTTTTTTCTGGCGGTCATTTGATGTTAATTCATAACGGTTTAAAATTATTTTTCATAAGCAGTGATCCATAACTAATAATCATTTCACGAGCAAATATAGAAAACATCGGGTGACCGAGCGCAAAAAGGTTATCTGTCACTTCCGAATCATCGCAACATCACGACAGTTTTTTATTATTTCTTATAGAAATAAGAGTAATTAAATGAAATTTCTGTTCACTTATCTTTCGTATGATTGAGGCACGTGTTAGGAACGTGTGTTTCAATATTTATAATGATATGCAGTAAATTCAAGCCACGATGTCATCATATTATCCGGTTTTTATACGCTTGTTCAACCGTTGTCAAAACTAAGTTGTGTTCTAAAGGACCCCTTGAATCATTATTAACTATCCTCCTTTTTGCTTAACGGCCAAAAAACTTGTATAAAAACTGGTTATTGCTTCAGTGTGACGTCATCACATTTGATTTAGTGTTTATAATATACAGATACTGTTAATTTTATGTCATGTTATCATAGAGATTAGAAATACTATTCATCACCAGCTCATTATACGTCCCCACCGAGGGGCTCGGAGCCTGCCCTAAAGTTAGGGTGACTAGGCCATAGTCAACCACGCTGGCCAAGTGCGGGTTGGTTGACTTCACACATATCTTTGAATTTCTTCGCCGATATGTGCAGGTTGCGTCACGATGTTTTCCTTCACCGTAAGAACGTCGGGTAAATAATTCGAAAAATCGAAAAATCACATTGGTACATGGCGGCGGGATTTGAACCCAAGACCTGTAGATTACAAGTCAAGTGCTTAAACCACTGAGCCACCGACTATTATTAAAACTAATTAATTAGAAATACTATTATTGATACTAAATATCTATCAAAATCCGGATAGGAATATAAATGAGTCAGTTTTGTTATGACGTTATGTTAAGATGGATGTGTGGTGTGACAAGAATGGATAAAGTTAAGAATTTGTATATTAGAGGAAGTTTGAAAGTAGCGCGAGTGATGGAGAAATTGAGAAGCAAAAGGTAAGCGTGGTATGGACATGTTATGCGACGAGACTATGTGGACATAAACCAGAAAGTGTTAAGATTGAATGTGGATGGCTACAAAGGTAGAGGAAGACCGAAGAAAGTATCTGAGCAAAGATTGTGTGAAAGGAGTGGATTCAGATATGACGGCTGATAGAAATGTATGGAAGAGCAGCACATACTGTGCCGACCCCCCATAAGGGATAAGGGCAAGTTGATGATGACTTTTTTATGACGTAGTATTAAAACTAAACTTACAACATCTTCCATCTTTCGTTGATCCCGTGTTGAAAAAGCAACTAAAATACACGTTTTCTTTGGTGACATAAATTGAAATTATCTGATTATATCTGTCATCTTTATTTTCTAGAAATAGTGTAAAACATCTATCAATAGAGACAAACCAGACAAGAAAAAGCGTTCAATGGCCGTCCCTTAAAGGGTTTCAATTGATTATTGTCTATCAGAGTATGTACCCTTGTAATGAAGTACACATGTCGTTCTTCATATCAATTAATCGAAAAATTTTTGTTCTATAACTAAACGAATGAAATAGCTTAATGGCCTCCCATGTATGGGATCTGACGTTCTTTTGTTTACACAATTTTGGCGTTGGATTGAAATGAGATATACCGGTGCAGTCATTATTATTCAAATACCAGTTGAAGTTTTATCGTGTATATCGTGTACAATAAGTGATTTAGTTCACTGTAGTTAAATTTTACGGATCGATCGAAAGTTCAGTACTAGAGCGGTAAAAAATGACAAAAAACATTTATTAAATCGGATCGGTTTTCAGAGAACTATTCGAAAGTGTGTGTGTAGTGACAAATGCGGAAATCCATGTTTATTATAAATGTAGTGTTAGTTAAGGTTTAACGTCTAGGACATTGTATCAAATGCGACGTAAGATAATAAGATAATGCAGTACGCAGTTCGCGGCATTGGTCCATGTAATTACGTGTCAAGACCTCGCACGAGACGAACTTCATAATATCACTTTAATTAATTACGTCCACTGTTCACAACAATTGTATTGAACATATTTATAATTCCTAATACGCCAGTCGGAAAAAGCACCTGTTCGCTATTCAGAACTGCAGTTTCATTGCAGATAGCCCTGATGATCACCGACCTTCGAAAGAAGATGGCATTTTAAGAAGATGCTTCCTAACCATTTGTTACATGTAAGAAATTTGCATGATTTGCCCAATCATATTACATAGGACCTTCAAAAAAACTAAGGTGTCTTAAAAAAGCAATAAACATATATTGGATTTTAATTTATTATCAAAATGACCTTAAATATTTTTATATTAAATAAATATTGTGTGTGTTTTTAGAAGTGTACCTAGTATGATATTTTTAAAAAGGCTCCAAAGATTACCGACACGAAGTTGTTTAAAATATTTATTTAAATTGTGGCTTGAGTCGCCATTCCCACCTATCGCATGTCCTTGAATATATTTTATTTATTACCAGAATTCATAAATTATTTCTTC
>LD688948.1:5268588-5283321 GCA_003118335.3 Papilio memnon
ATAATAGTAAGTTTTCATTTAGTTACTAAATGTTATACTTCGTTCTGTCTATTCGTAAGCAATGCGAAAGTGTTTTTATGAAATTGTGTTTGTAAACACCTCATGCCTCATTGGTTATGACACCGAATAAATTTAACAAAGCTACGAAACAATGGACAAAACGGAAAAACAAGCGAAAATCATATTTCTCTGCTGAGTGTATATTTGCAAAACTTCTGGCTTTATCTGTTTTCTAAAAAAAATATGTAAGACAACATGACACAGTTAAAAAACCAAAAATTAGTAATGAAATAGAAGAGTAAATGATTTGAAGAAAGGCCGCGATGAATCTTCAAACAAACAAAAAGAGTATGAACGTTTGAAAAGCACAGGTAAACGAAAAATCAAAATGTGAAAGAAAACTACCTTGTTCCATATATCGCTTGTGTGTCTAGAGAGTATTGAGGATGTAACAGTTGAGGCGCTGGTTGCGAGCACTGCAGTGACTGCTGGGGGAAGAGGGGCGTGCGGCGGCGCGCGGGGGGAGGCGTCGCTGCTCCCAGCCACGGGTTGGTGCGGATGCGACATCGTGGCCGAGGTGACGGCGTCGCGCACACCACGGGCTCCGCGCAACGCACCACGGGGATCGACCGCCTCTGAAACAGTAAGTATATTTCGATCCATGTTATCTTTTCATAACAAGAGACGCCGTGATGTAATCATAATCATATTAGAATTTACGTTGCCTAAAGTGCATGAAAAATAATTGTAAAATTGGTCTAAGTAATTCATCACCATCTCAATCGTCGGCGCAAAACGAAACAAACTAGAACTGTACTTAGGTAAAGGAATAGGTATTTTAAATACCTTCACATAACCCCTTCTAATGTAAAGGGGTCTTTCAAAAATTGCGTTCGGACTACCTAACGGCAGCCGGACGCGGGTTTTGTTATTAAAAACAACATTTGGGTGTCAGCATCAGTGCTCTCACTTTACGATCACTGCGCACTATGCTCCCCAAGACAAGGATGTCAACATGCTGAACGAAAAGTCAATGTTTAAACTCGTGCTTTTCGACGAGACTAACGATAGCACGATTTAAAATACTAGTAGCGACATCTATTAGCAATTTTATAAAACTAAAAATTGATCATTAATAATCATAAAATATTTATCATCTTAATTTTGTAACTTGATTATGTATTATCTGTTACAATAAAATGAAAAACAGCTCAATAAGTCTATTGCCTTTGTAAGTTGCCATACGTTATCCAACATTGTTCGAATACTTGCTTCATTTCAACTTAGAACAATTCAATTTGCAACTTCGTGTAGGTCTGGGCAATTGTTGGATAGGATTCCATTACAAAGCTTTTTGTTTTTGTTAAAAGGCAAGTCCTCGTCAATTTAATCCCGTTGGAATTAATTAAAGTCCAGTGTTAATGGAGAAGTTATTTCATCTTTAAAATAAATACAAAGCGAAATAAAAATGACTATTTAGTTGAATATGGCAATATTAAAGTAAGAGAACAAAGCATTCATATAAAAAGTAAATAATTTACATCATAAACGTATTGGAAATAATTCCGAAGCATTTTCAACATTTGGCAGGGCAAGGAGAGATCGTTAAAAAGTTTGTAACAATTTGGAACTTCTCAAAGTACGCTCAGTTTTGACGGCGAGAGCACGAGTTGCCAGCATTTAGTACCTACTTATTTCGTAATTATAACGAGGTCATAACTTTCGATAAATATTTAACACGTTCCATGCCACTATGATTTGAACTAGGTCTTCTCGTAAACCGCATTTTTCTGACGTCACTAGGCGGGCTTCCAGCATTGAACGTGTTAATATTAATCTTGAAGTTATATTTAAATTATTCATCGGTAAACTGTGTAAATCCACCATTAGACATACTGCGTGATAAAATAGCTTTTTTAATTATAGACAAAACTAAACGGTTTACTAGTGTCATCTAAATCTACACAGTATATTTATTAAAATACTTTAGTCCTTATAGGAATCAATATTCGGAACACATTCGCCTACTGTTTTCCAAAAAAACATGGATTTTATGAAAAAGTAATATGATTTAATGAAAAAGTGTCGAAACGTTCTCTATTTGAAATGTTTCCAACATAAATGAAGCGAGTTCAATCGTAGCGGCCACTCGTCGCGCACTCAATCGAACGAGGTCTACGAACTGCGCAGACTAACTTCCGCCAGAGCTTTTGCTTAAGTTGAAAAATCTGAGCGGAGTGTGGCGTAGAGCTTTAAGTTATATAGTATCGCAAACTATAAGTTTATTAATAACATCTCACAAATTGACAGCATTAACTTTTCTAGTGTTGTAGAATTGCAAATAAAGTCTTTTTGCAGCTTTAAAAAGCTACAAAAAGAATTTATTTTGTAATTAATAAAACTAAGGTATATTCTACTATTTTTATTTCTCTGACATTTCTTTAGAACGTTTTCAGCATCAAATAAATATTTTTTCCAATTTATCCTCTCCTAGTTTTAAAATTATGATATAAGTAGATTACCTATATAAAATTAAAACGTAATTTCAAAACATATAAGTATAAGATGTAGTGGAAACGAAGAAAGTCAACTTGACAATGCCTAGTTGGTTTCTTAAAGTGCTTTTGTAAGGCAAGAGGAGCGTGCGATGCTGTAACAAAGCCGAGACTCAGGATATCGAATGAACGCCCCACTACAGACAAATCCAAAGCCACGTTCACTATATACAAACGGAAAAATATAACTAGTTGTAAAAATATTTTCCCTATTTTAATTAACGTTTTTGCTTTATTGTTTTCTTTTGTCAAACCTTCTGATGTAGGTATTTAAGATATTTAAGATATAATAAAAAATAATAAAAATCTACTACTAGGTATCTATCCCTTGTTAAATTTAAGTGGAGAAGACGATGAAAGCGTATACACTGAATATTTTAAGTCACCTTCGCGGGCTCATGATAAAGGTGTGTTGTGGGTGGCGCTGGCGGCGGCGGCGGGGACACGAGCGGAGCGGCGAGCGGGGCGGGCGGCGCTCCGGGAGACGTGCCGTCGGTAGAGTAGCCAGTACTGTAAGCGCTCTCCGGTGACGATAAATGAGGTGCTTGCACAGGACCAGGGGTAGTCGTGGCCGGTGCAGGTTTACTTTGCTTCTGTTTACGTTTCTTCGCCCGCCCCAGCTGAGCTTCCATCCATGACTTGAGCCGCGCGCCCAACATGCCGTCGGCACCTGTAGAAAAAACAAAAATGTCACTAAAGGTTCCTTCAATTTTATAGTCGGCTTGTTAATTTTTTTATTTCTGTCAAACTAGGCTTTTATATAGATTTTTTATTATGCGCAATGTTTGACGGACAGTTCGAGTGTTCAAAACATTTTAACAAAAAGTATTTTTTTAAAAGTTGAATAAAAATGTCACTCAACAAACAGAAACGAGAAACTTTCTCTGGTAGCTGAAAATAGAGGTAGAGTCAAATTTGAATCGAATAATCAGCAGTTATTGAATAAAGTTAATAAAACCAGATAGGTATCGTAATGATCAATAATACGTTTTACAAGAATTCATTACATTAAAACTATGAACCTTGTTAATAACAACTAACTCAATTATGATGTTTACATAAAAGCATACATTTTTACTAAGTATGATTTTCCGAACGTAAACCCCATCCCTATTTCAACATTATGCCTGCTTCGTAATAGTTTCTATCTAACCTAAACAAAGCAATATACAGTTTTAACTGTAACAAACAACGCATATATTCAGACAAAAGAAACGATGCAAAACCCCAGAAAGTATTGCAATAAGGACATAAAAAGCGCAATATTTCCCCAGTCGTAAGATAAAACCGCAGAAATACGTTACGACTGATATAAGATGAGTGTGGCTTCAACAATTGTTTTGCCAAAGCCCTGTATATTGTGTCATCGAGACCCTTCCTTTGATGTAAACAAAAGTTGTGACGTAAAATGTTTTATCACCTCGCCGCTCAGCGCTCGCGAGGCGTCGACCGAGACGAGTTCTCTATCTATAGTTTAGGTCAGCTTTTGTCCACGCTTAAATCTTTATCATAATCTTCATCATTGACAAGTTAATAGACTTACCATTTACTTATCTTTGACGTTTAAAGATTTTTATGAATTTGTACTGAGGTTATTCTTTGAGTGAAAAGTGCAAATTAAAAACTAATTACAACAGCAACTGCTAAAATTAATTTATTATTTAAGGTATATACTAAGCTGCTAATAGTAGTGTACGTATAAAAAACACTATATATTGGAACAGCTTTGTCAACTTCGTTCAATTTTGTGGCTGTCACTATAGATACAATTGTGCTCGCTCCGCGCCGAGCAACTGTTTTTCATTTTTCAAGAAACTCAACGTGAATGTGAAAAGGGTGTTGTTGAGCCCCTTTTTTCATCAAACAAGAATGTTGTGTTATAAATACTGAAAATTGAATATTTTACTCTTAAACTAAGTTTAAATATGGGTTGAAGTCTGTTTTCATTCTGAGTTATTATCTATGTTATTCTATTAGTTTAATTAAATCATCTAACTTGTCAAGTAAAAGTAAGGAAATTAATTTCTTTTTTTTTGTAAAAATACCAGTTATATAAACGTCACAAAATTTGACTTTGTACGAGCTAAAAACAAAAGTGGAAGTAAAAGCGAAAACACCACTGGATATTAAAAGCATAATTTAAAATTTCTTCTTGTCTGCAACGCAATTCTTGTTTCAGTGAAGTAAATAAAACAGATATCACAATTCAAGGTAAGAAAGATTATGTGATAAGACATTTTTTTTTCACATCAGGAAACATGTGTCTAATTCATTAAAAATATGCGATAGATAAATCTACAGAAGACATCCATATATTTTGAAATTTGACACAACTTGAAATTAAAAACAACATAGGGAACATTATTGAATATCAAACAAATTCAATACCAATTTGAAAGGTTCAATGCGACTTAGGACCAATCCGGCCTAACATTCAAGTCCCCATACGTCGAGTACTTTGCTTATTGTTTCGCTCATATCCGTCCCCCGGCGAGCCTCACCGTATACCCGGCTATAGCCGGTGAAAAGACGGATGAAGTCGGCTTATCCGGCGCGAGGGACGGTCGGGGAACTTAAGCGATTTAGCTAATATTAGCAATCCATTACCGAACGGTTGCGGTTACACGGGACCGAGCTAGATTGGGACCAACCTCTCTACTCTGGTAATGGATCTAATTACAAATTAACAAGTATCGTACTTTCGCATTATTTAAGAACGTTTTCTCTAGTGTACTGAAATATTACATTTATTTTTCATTGTTGCAAAAAAAAGTTAAGTATTACCCCTATCTCGGAGTCAATTGCTACTAAAACTTTCTCTTAGTTTAGTTTTGATAAGAGAATTTTGCAATAAATTCGCTAACTTAATATTCATTGCTTTTGATAGACGTCAGTACGGGAAAAATAGTACAATATATTTTTTAAAATAATAAAAGATATTAATTAATGTTTGTTAAAGTAAACCATTTACTATGTAACATAACTTATGAAGACAGAACACGAACAGCGTCATACCAAAGTTTTGGAAGCCTATAAGTAAATTAACTCTAGTCCCCCTACACACAGCTAAGTAAAGCGTAGAAACCTCGAACAAACACGACTCAAAGTTGTGACGATGTGAGCACAGTTGTCGTCGTCAATAAAACGCAACGTAAAAACTTTATTACGCTCTTACGTACAAAGAGCTCCATATAGTTTATCTAACTACATTTCGTCTACGAATTTACGGTCTTTTACAAGCTTAAGTAATTTTCGAATGATTTGTAACCTGTCTGCAGGACCTTTATGTCAAAACGAATTATTAAATTAACTACAACAAAAGAGTATAAGTACAACCATGAAATGATCCGGAAGTAGAGTTTCAAATGATCATCTATGTCACAAATTGGAAATATAAAAATACCGCAAAGAGTAAGAATAGAAAATGTAGAAAGCCTATAACAAACACGAAAATACACCAGGATTATACCAAAAGATAGGGCTTAGTGCATGATTCTTTCTAATACTTTGATCTCTAGAATATTCTATAAAATAGTTTTCCAAGAAAGTTATATTCAAGTAAAGAAATCATTAATTCGTTTAAATATTCCGATAGTATTAACCACTATAAAACACTACTAGTTGCCTACGACATTGTCGGCTTGATATTTAAGAAGAAACTTATAACAAACCTTCATATTTTTAACATAATAGGGAAAGATAATTCGGTTACTTTTAGGTTATTAAAATTAAATAATTCAAATTATCAACTTTAACCATTGGTAATCTGGCAACAAATTGCCAGATATGTAAAAATAAAGTTATCTGCTCAGGTTACTACGAGTAAGTGAGAAAACTTTTAACAAATCTACTGAATAATAAATACAGAAAAGCTTCTTCGACCGGCGCTTAATTAATAAATCAGGTATTCATTTATGCAAGCTGTCTCCGCCCCGTCGTGCGAGCGACGTAACAAGGGTGTCGTTTTTCCGCTTTTCACAGACAGACCTGAGAAAAACGTGAATGACAAGATATTTTTTTATAAAAGTTCTGTTTATCATTAGTCTTCTGGATGGATATGTTAAGGAAAATATATTGTAAGAAAAACATTGTTTCCTTTATTAATTTAATATCACTTACTCGCGTACAAATAATCTAGTTTTATGTGTTAATCTCTTATTTAATACTAATATTTCGAGCAGAAATTTTAAGGCCGTTACGTTACGCTCAGGTCTGACAGTAAAAACTGTAACTGTACAGTTCGACTGACCGTTAAAATTTTAGCCACAAACGCCGTTGTTAAACTAAGCAGTTGTAAAAAAGTACAATCAGTTCAAATTGTCGGAACAGAGCGTCTTTAGTTGGCTTTAGTTATTATAGTGAAAAATGGAAATATTTTTTAACAATAGTTGAATTGTTCGACAATCTAGCTGAACAGACATAACAAAACACTTTGTTTAATGTTGAAATTCTTGCCCATTTCAATGGAGAGTAATCTTTTCTCGTATGAGACATGTTTTCAAAGCATCTAATGAATGTTATCAGGAAAATTATTTAAAATTTACATTGCGTTAAAAATATCTTTGCATTGGACAGAAGAATTTTGTTGGACTTAGATATATCTAGATAATTCTAAGCATTTGTTTTAATACACAAATATTTATTCCCCTTCGACAAATAAACTTGCTAAATCGAAATTATCTATCACCTAACATTTCCTTACAAATAAACTTCGCAATGTACAAAATATGTTCACCTACAAAATTACAAGATAAAAATACTTTAAAATAAATAACCTTGAAGAGTTGTAAGACATATCGCTGAAAAGAAAGTGTGTAAACACACCGATGAGAATCTACTAAATATTTAAGTAGTGACCTGTATTCGAGTTCTTTCAAGTAACTCGAAATTATGAAAAAAAGAGTGACGAGCATGAAATAACGTTCAGACTTCGGGCTAATTGCGGCCGCTTTCAGCTTCGCTCACAGACGGCGGATTGCGGAGGCTGTGAGAATTCTGAAAGCCTCACGCCCACGGCTGCGAGCACACCCGACGATTGTCATTTATAAGTTTCTATAGTTCTTTACCAACAGCTTACAAAAATATCTACCGTGTTTAGGCAATGTTTTAAAAGATTGAAGGGTTAGTAAACGAATCCAAAACTTTCATATATTCTTTTTTAAATCCTAATTGTATAAAGTTTAATCTTGATTAAACTACTAATTTAGAACACATGCGTTGCTTTGTAGTCAGAAATCGTGAAAATTTTGTCAAACAAAATTGTCATCTGAGATTAACTGATCTTAACGTCAATTGATATAAAGTAAAACATTGAATAATTTATGAACCTTTCTGATTTCCTTTGATTTTCCTTAACGAGAGTAATACTTTATTAATAATATCTGACATATGAGGAAATATTGTAATACGCAAATATTTCCAGTAAGCTGGCTCATTAAAGCTCATTAAAGGCATCAAACGTATAGGTCCCTTTGCAGGCTTATAGCGCATTAAATTACACACGCCTTCTTAAATATTAAATAGGGTGAGTTTCATGGGACTGTGTAACCATAAGCAGTCGTTCTATTGGAACCTGCAAAGCAATCTTTTGTGCTAGAAATTTCCTTTGAGTGGTTATTTCATAGTCATTAGCTATTTAATGTTGTAAAGAATTAAGTTAGAAATTGCTGGGTTTTTTACACTATTTAAATTCAAAGAACAGATAAATATATTTACTAATCTTTTTTCATAATTTGGGAAAAGAAACAGCAAGAATATTTGATCTTTAAATCACCTATACCAAAGAAGTAGAACTATACTATTTCTTTTGTACAAAAACATTTACGCAACATTATAAACAGTAGTTATTCAAAATGTTAACATTCTTTATTAAATTTCCATTTACCATATTTTTTAAAATAAGTTCATGAAACGAACTCTAAGTATACCACGTGCGACAGTTTTAATAATTCACTACATCACGTGGGCCGATACAAGCGTGACACCCCTAACCGAATTACGAAACATCTCGTAGACATTCACAAATCTCTTGCCATTCAACGTAAACCGCAATTCTACTGAATTCGGTACAACCCTTCAGAAGGGATTCACTCAGTAACATCTCACAGGGGCAGTGGGCTATCGAACGAAGTCACAGTGCGTCGGGAAAGTAAAACTGGCCGATCCACGTGAGTTAATCAAAAACAATTTCATAAATTAAAAAATAATTAAATAGCATTTTAAATACAATTAATATGGTATTTATAGTTGTTTATACTTACAAGGGCGCGCGGTTTTGTGAAGATGATTGAAGAAGAGATTTTGCAGCGCCGAATCGCATGCCTCGCGGAGGCGGCTGGCGGCAACACGCGGCGGTTGCCGGCAACGCACTGACGCACGCACGCGCGTCGCTACGCCACTACGCCGTTACGACGCGACGTGCTACGATGCTACGCAAACACGTTAATAAATTATTTAATGTTTGCTTTCATAATACGTAATTAATACGTTCATATAAATTAACGAAAAGGATACATTGTTTTTAATTATCAATTAATTTTTTACAGTTTAAACAGAAAGAAATGAAATTTCAGTTACAATGTAAGGGTTTTCAATAGTATAATAAATACAAAAGAAATATACCATAATGAAGTATTCAGAGCAAAGAAATATTTCTCTATCTATCTTATCGGCAATACTCACGTAAATGATAAGAATCGTTGTTTCATTATCATTATCTAAACTACCATCACCTACTGGACTCAAATAAGACCTCAGAAAAACTCAGAGAAGCTTTTTAATATTGTACTTTTTAGTAAGTATTTAATCATACTGTTTTGTATTCGTACTTTAAATAACGGTGTATCTCGTAAACATCAAGTAATAAATCATTATAATAAAATTATTGTCATCGCGAATGTCGGTAATAAATCAAACCTACAGACACCGTGTAAACTTTTACTAACGACCTCGCTCAGCAACGCCACAACACGAACACGCGTTTTCACTACAGAAACATGTACTAAAATATATTGACACTTCCCTCATTCGCTTTGCAAAAAACAGAGATACCAATATGTTTTGTCTATAAAAGTTTCGGCAATGAAAACCAAAACATTCTAGGTTTTGAACAATAAAAATGAACGCCTCCCTTCAAAGACAAAGTTCTAAACGACCGAACTTTGTTATTCATGCTATGTTTAAACAGATGGCCGTCGACCTTTTCCCGTTTAATCTTATTAATGTACAAATTATTATGCTTAATATATTGCTCTTTGTTTTTGCCTGCTTAATTCTTTTTATTAAACCCTGATAATAAGAACGTAAAAAGTACAAAACAATATAGAAATAACGTAATCTTTTAAAAATACAGCGTGTTACATTTGTCCAATTTAATTAACTATGAAACATGAAAGTCGGTTAAGCAGAGAGAAGCAGAGAACTAGGTTAAGTATATGTTAATACATCTTTAGCGGCTTTATTTTCCAGGCCATGTAAGATGTAACAGAGTACCGTATAAACAAAATAAGATCTTACACACTTTTTTGTTGTACAAAGTAAAGCTAGTTTGTTAAAAAATGCTTCATATGTGCAAAAGAATTGAGTTTTTAGATTGTTTATTTTTCGATTGCCAAAATTTAATCATCACACAAACATTTTACAGCAGTTGATAACCTTATTGCGTATAAGCCCGGTAACGACACCTGAACAACAATACTTACCTGCTATTCATGTCAATTGTGTGACGAAACTTCTAGCTAGATTTTATTGTTTATTGTTTCGATGATTCTGTTTCCAATTCCGATTCAATATTTTAATTACAAGCACATCACTATTAATGTCTTTTTTATACTCTATGCTCTTTGACATTTGTCTTTGTCAGTCTGTGCTTGTACACGGAGCTGTCAAAAAGTTACAAGTTTTGTGAAAAATCAATTTATTTTTTCGAAGAAAAATAATTTATTTATTTATCAGCTTTTAACATGTTGTGAATTCATAGATTTTTATATTATTTTAATGAAAGTCGCTTTAATATCAAACTATGTAAAAAAACATCTTTTAATTCCATCTCAATATACAAAATTTACATTCCTAATCAATGATCTGAATCATAATGAAAGTGTACGTAGAATAACTAGGAATAGTTGAAGTGTGGAGAGTGGCCTATATAAGTATATTTATTTGTAAAAACGCGCCGTACCTTTTTTGAAATGGCTGAAACTTCATCTTTTGTCGCGAAGCCGGCTAGAGGATGGCTACATCCAGACTCGATCATCGCCACAGATGGTATTACTTATGCCGTTAGAGTAAGTTCTTAGAAAATTTGTTTGATTTGAATTGATTAATTACTTTTCATGAAAAAGAGACAAGGATCGTACTTGATTATTTAATCCTTACCTCTTTGTTGCAGTACATAGGGTGTATGGAAGTGTTAACGTCGATGAAAAAGTTGGATTTCGATACAAGATCTCAAGTTGCTAAGTAAGTAATGCTTGCAGATACATACTTAATTTGCTTAAAATACAAGAAACATCTTGAAATATTTATTGATTTTTGTTTTTTTCCTCTCTATATTTTACTATCTGTATTCCTTAATGTTAACACAAAGAACAGGTTTTTATGTGTTACACACTAAACACACCAATAAACTGTTCTTGGACAGTTTGGCATAATGATGGTATTTGTGGAAAAGAATAATTTACTTTTTATAAATTAAAATTTACATATTTGCTTACAGGGAATGTATTGCCCGAGTTTGTGCTGCAGCAGGCCTAAGGTCTGCTGATAAGAAGCGTAGGATCAGCCAAGCAGCAGCATGTGCTCTAGCAGCCAAGCCACGAATGTCACATTCCAGCTCAAATGTTGCCCTTACTATCTCCTCTAAAGCTATAACCATAGCTGCTCTTGAAGGGGGAGAGACTATTGCACGTCATGATATGCCGAGGGTGTCATTTGCTTCTGGTGGTGACTCAGATTCATTAGACTTTGTGGCATATGTAGCAAAGACAGCTCCACCTACAGAATGGAGGGCTTGTTATGTACTAGAATGTGGAGGAATGCTGGCCCAAGATGTAATTGCTACTGTCGGACAAGCATTTGAGTTGCGCTACAAAGAGTTCTTAACAAAACCATCATCGTAAGTTAAACTAAAATTCTCTTTGTGGTGAATCAATTATCCTTTTATTTTAAAAATTCTCAGAATTAAATTATTTGTAATTACACATTTAGTAACTCCACATGATAATGATGAGTCATGCAATTTGAAAGAATTCTACATACTTGTAAAATGTGGCATGTGTCTACATTGAGACAATTCTATTAAACATATTTTATATAAATTATAAAATTGTTGTTACATTGTTAAAATATCTGTATTGAATGTTATATCATTCAAACAAATAATTATACAATGAAAACAATGCTTCAATAAGGAAGTATATGAACTTACATTACATTTTCTTTATTATTATTACTCAATGAATGTGATTATTTTTTCTCTTCTGATAACAATGGACTACATATTTAGACAAAAATAATTTGTAAACTTATATACAATTTTTATTAAATATTTACAATTGTTTCCACTTTGTCTTTCGTAATCATTAAATTTATTTATTCTATCTGGATTATTTTGTCAATCATTTGATTAAAGCTGATTTTGTTTGGTTTTTACTATGTAATTTCAAGTAAAACATCATTAGTATCAAAATTCACAAATATTTTTAAATAAATTATTTTCTTCCGCTGAAACATCTGTAGAAAAATATATCCATCTCTTTTATTTTTATTGTAATAACAGAGATGGTAATAATTTGTAGGGTGAATGTGAACGGTGGCCGTGCGCTGTGCACGTCGGAGGTGGGGGTGGGGGTGGACGAGCGCGATTACTACAACGACCTGCCCGACAAGATCCCGCCCGAAGCCACGCCCTCCTACCGCCATCCGCCGCCGCCGCCGCTCGCCTCACTCGCCTCACTCGCCTCACTCGCACCTATATCCTCGTGAGTATACTCCTCGACTTACAACACCGGTTGAATTAACTTCCGTTTCATCTAATGCAATAAGTACAGTAACGTCAAATTCATAAATAGCGGCCATTATGATTTGAATTTCTATTTTATTTTTAAAGATTGTGAAATAAATATTACAAAATAAGGTTAAGTAACTCATTCCAAATTAATTAATTCCACAATAGAGAAAAAGTAATTCATCGGAAACATATTAGACCTTTAGTGAAGTGGGAGCAATTCCACGATTCGTCTGATGAGTGTGGTGCCGGAAGCCCAACTTTATTCCCTTTTTCTTATAAGAAAAGAATGGGAAGGGAACGTGGATTTGACGTTGCAGGAAACGCATAGGAAGGGGAAATATCCTCTTTATGTGCGTCTCCTCCTTCGTCGATAAAGGGTAGACAACGCATCCGCTATTGCGGATGTCTGGGCAGCGGTCGCTTCGCCAGTTTGGCGGATTCAGGTGGCCACTTGCTCGTTTGCAACCTTATGAAATTAAAAAAAAATTATGGGTTTTGGATTGGACCCAGGTGTAAAAATTTAATACTTATTCACAATATAGTATATTTTGTATCCAATGTAAGGTTGTTTTGATAGAAGGGTCCTCTTTAATGTTGGTTTGTGTGTCAGTTGCGAGGAGAGCGTGCGGCACTACGTGAACCAGACGCCGCCGCCGCGCACGCCGCCCACCGCGCTGCTGCCCACTCACAACACCGACATATTCGACATGCGTAACTATACACACATTCCTTCTTTGCGTATGACTGCTTATTGCACCATCCAGAGTGCTTTAAGAGTGTCTCTAGGAGTCCTTTGCTCCAGAATTATTAAAACACGTGCTGTCGCCTGCAAACTTCGTAAGCGGAATTTTAAAAAAAATGGTCTATTCTATTCTATTTCTTGTTTATGGCTCTCCCTCAGCGGATAAAAAATGGTCGTCTGTTACAATCCTGCGTGCATCCCAAAGTCCCGTCAAAATTGATTCACCCGTTCCGTTGATTACCCGGAACGAACATGGCTTGTGGACAGACAGACAGGCAAACATTTAATGCGTTTTTTTTATCAACAACGCAAAATCATCTTCGAAAAATCTGAAAGTTTTCTTTTGTATGTATACGTAGATTAATCGAACACAATTTTTAACTAATAATGATCATTTTCAGAACCATTCACAGCTGCGCCGATGACGTCACCGTCGTCGTCGTCGCCGTCGTGGTCGTACAGCGGGGCGGGGGCGGGGGCGGGGGCGGGGCCGGGCATCCCGCTGGCGGAGGCGACGGGCGAGCCGCTGTCGAGCGCCGCGCAGGCCGCGCTGCTCGCCGCCGAGCCCTGGTTCCACGGACCCATATCCCGGAACACAGCGGAAAAGGTTGCATTTATTCCACTGATTAACGATGTACCACAAGAATGCTTAGTTTGAAAATAACCTACGGTGAATATATAAAATACTAGTAATAATACTAGCTTTCGCCCGCGATTCCGTCCGCGTGGAGTTTAAATAAAACAAAATTAAGTATCCTATGTGTTCTTTCAGACTGCTCTACATCTATGCCACATTTCATCGAGATCCGTTCAGTTGTTTACAGCCTCTAACAAACATCCATCCATCCATCTAAACTATCGCATTTATAATATTAAAGTAAGATTGGGAAGATTGTATCAATAGTTATAATTTCTTAACGTGTGTTGCAGCTGGTGGTGGAGGACGGGGAGTTCCTGGTGCGGGAGTCTGCGGCGAGCGCGGGTCAATTCGTGCTGACGGGCGCGCTCCACGGACACCACAAGCACCTCCTGCTCGTCGACCCCAATGGAGTCGTAAGTGCTTTATTTTGTAAGGGTAAAAAGGATAAATATTGCCTCATGCCTCGTCAAGATTGCAGTCGTCTATACTGCAATCTTAATTCAAAAGTATAGCATGCAACCTTCTGATATGAGTGTACAACAAAGTTGAAAACACATTTCTATAACATTTTAGGTGCGAACAAAAGACCGCGTGTTCGAGAGCGTGCCGCACCTCATCAACTTTCACTGCAACAACGAGCTGCCCATTGTCTCCGCGGACTCCGCGCTGCTGCTGCGCCGCCCGGTGCCGCGCCCCGCACCCTGAACGCTGCACCCCGCCTTCTGAGCGTCACACCCCGCCCACCTGAACGCTGCACCCCGCCTCCGAGCGTCACACCCCGCCCCCC
>LD688948.1:5298396-5314192 GCA_003118335.3 Papilio memnon
GCATTGTCAACTTGTTTATTTTAAGTCATGAATTTCTCCAATTGATAAACAATCACGTGTGTGAGAAACTTGGCTTACCATGTTTTGTTGTGAAGTACATTGCAACACCGCCGCGTCCAATTACCGGGCAAGTGGAAATTGAAACGGAATGCTGTAATGTTCTACATTTGCTCAATGCTATGTGTTCATACAAAACTTCGCGTAACTTCGAATACAAATAGTTACAACTACCATTCATTAAGAGATAGTGTAGATGTATCATAAATGAATCATCTGCATAGTAGTCTCTGGTAAACACTAGTCAAGTAGCAACTTATTACTGTATTTTGTGATAAGTGGAGGTTGCCAAGAACAAAATGTTTATAATGGTAACAAACTGTTTACATCAATAAAGTCATAAATCTCATTATATAAACGGGTATGATTGCATTGTTTATTTACTTGTCAATTCATTCATTGAAAACAATAGCACAACTTTAATTGAGTACTTTTAAATCGACGTTTTCTCTATTTCTTAGATTTTACAAGTTATACAAAACTACTATTGTATAATTTTTTGTTACACTCAATTTCGTTCAAAGTAAACAAAAACTCAAAGCCATGTACAATAACATGGACCCAAAGGTGCACAGAACAAAACGAAATCGCATGAAAGCCGTTTTTGCTCCATACATAAAATGTTCATAAACGCTATTGGACCGCGCATCGCGCTTACAATAAGTTTTTATTTCAGTGCAATCCAAAAAGTATATACGGATAGCGCTTTTGTTGATGAGAACGCTTGACAAAATTGTTATACAATCTTTACAGATATTCTTATTTTGCTGTTTAAAAAAAACATGTAAGAACGTTTGTCCATCCCGGAGCGGTGGAACTCATTCATGCAGTGCTCAGGTACCCATGACGGTATAGCAAAAACATCTGGTTTCGACCGTGGAAGTTAGATCGAAGACGTAGTGGACAAGAGGTGCGGTGAGGATATCGAGCGACGCATCACCGGAGCGTAGCGTCACCGATGCGGCCGCGGGGTCGCTGACCGTCCGAGGCCCGGCTTGCAATCGATCGGACGGTGCAACGCAACGTCTAGACAGCGACAGCGATCGCGTTCCCAATACCGAACCAAACGACGAACCAACGCACCGCCGCCGAGCCTGCCTTTACCCACCCACCCGCTTTTATTTAGATGACCTCCGCTGACATTTGCGAGCCGAAACAAAGGAGCGAGACAGGTGGCGTCCGGTGTACCGCGATGCCGACAACTAAAATTAAATGATACACACACACTCACTCCTACAGCCTACACTCGGCACACTCGTGTGCCGGCGATCCGAGGAGCGCTTTCACCCGCGCGGGCCGCAACGCCATGATACGCCCAATATAATTTCTTACTCGCATTCATCGCCCGAAGAAAGTCGCCCGTCAGTGATTGTCAATCGTCACGCAATATTTAAAAGTCGCAACAGAAACCCTGGCAATGTAATCGACTTCCCTTTACGTTCGAAGCCATATTAAAGACAAACTTACAGGAAATAGTGTTGTTATTCGGAAACGTAACTCTCAATCATATTGTGAAACGTCAAAACTTACGATGATTTCATGGAATAATTATGTAATGTAGGAGTTTACGATATGACGTAGTTTTAATTTGTTTCATATTATGTATATCTGCTACATTATAGCTATAAAAACTTTGAAATTGTATCGAATAAAATTATAATTTTAACGAGCTATCGTGTTGTCGCTTCACCGGAACATTGGTTGGTTGTGATAAGCGCAGTGGACAGCGCGAGGCGGAGTTTTGGGGGCGATAACTGTTGGTAAACAAATATTATTTTACTTTCAACTCTGCCAGATTGTGTTATTGGTACTACAAGGAAAAAACTAAATCAGATATACATATTTATACATTTTTTCTTATATGGGACCCTAGCCTCGAACTTTACAAAAATATAAACGCTCATAGTTTTCCATAAATTACATTAATGAATAGAATAAAAATCTTTCGCAGAATTAAGATAAATAAGATTAGTCGAATGTCGGAAGTAAAAAAGATTAGTAGATAAGTAATAGTAGAATCTTAGATTTATAAACCAGTCGTGTATAATTGATTCTTTGAATACTTTTACAATTCTAAACAATTTAATGCAGGAGTCCCTACCTGCCCGAAAACGCAAGCACTCCCCATTATTACCGGAGCCAGGTAACAAAATTTGGGTACAACCCTATTTATACATTCGGAGTCATCTTTCCACCGGTCGCTATACAAATCCGAAGCGGAAAATAAACAATACGCATGCATATTGAGCACACGAACATCTGTCTCGATATTAATACCGCACGGCGGAATGAAATCGAGGTTCTGCCACGCTCGACCGTGACGGCGGAAATATATATTGCGAAATGTTTATTGTGGCTCCTAGAAAGCGCTAAATGAATGAGGAAATGCGGAGCATTAGGACAATTCATTTTAGTAATGTACCGAGACCAAGCAGGGTCTGTGACGGGACGGTGGAATGGGAGAGGGAGAGAGGGTAGAGTTTGTGTCGGATTGGAGTGCGGGAGGAGCAAGGCACCGGCATGAGGCAGCTCGGCGTGACCTAGTTACGCGCACTCGCGCCGGCTCAAGGACGGATCGGGCGCTATTTATAGAGTTCATTCGTCGTTCGACATAGCATCGCATTCACTTTACATAACTGGAGTGAGTAGTTGCTAGGTGCGCCGGCACGTGGCCAGGGAAGGCGCGGCGTTCGATACTGCGCAAAGAGTCGCCCGACTCTTTCCCACGGCCGCCGGCGCGCCCCACCTCCGGGGTGAGGGAGCACCGAGCTTGCAATAATAATAACCCACTTCCCCATTAGCACGAGGGATGCTCGAGATTGACCAGGTCACGCTGGCGACAGAGGTCAATGTTGTTGATACCGTGTTCTAAGAAAGTTTTCCAAATATTTAGTTTTACATTTAAACTAATCTGTGGAATTGCAAGTTCGCAATATCAAAACTCTTTTTATCAAAGCCATAAAGAATTAAAAGTTTAAGAGAGATGACACATAGACAAAATTCGCCTATAACAAACATACAATCAAATTCATTTATTTCGTCACTATGCAATTTATAACAAAGAGAATTGATAATATAATGCAAGTAGCAGTCGTGATGCACTCGCGAGTCATCCGGCTGCGTTATATCACGGCCTTGACGTGCGTATGTATGTACATATACAAATGCGTGCTGCGTATCTGCGTGCATTTATTATAAAGCCATAGCGATTTGTGTTTACAACGAACGCTCGCTGATACGCATTTACGCCCCAACAAAGCATTTCTAATGCAACATTATTGTTTGGAAAACTTGTTCACATGAAATACATTGAACATGCGTTTAAAACATAAGAAATAGGTTTATAAAACATTCTTTTACGAGTTTGTCTTATTAATTTTTGCAATGAAAATGCCTTTAAAGTAATTTAGACTATATTTAAGAATGTTTACAACTTAAACAATCGCGTGAAATAATTGCGATATTTTATGTATCTTATACAGGCTAATAAATAAATACCATTGTTGAATTAAATATAAACAGTGAGGCAACAAAGATTAGTTTTAGCGTTAGGAATCTTTTAAGTCCCATTAAGCTACAGGCGAAGAGCCGGCTAGCCGTGGCGTTGCGTGTTGCACAAAATTGATAATGAGCGGGCGAGGGCTCTTTTATCGCTGGCGTCATTGCTAGCTGACCCACTTTCGTCCAATCCATGTTACTACTTATGTATACTATAACTACCACACAATCCACGCCCCGTTCATCTTTTTAGATATTAGTATGTATTTAGATATCAAAATACGAAAATTTCTTACAGTAAATTATTGAGGGTAATTACTACTTTTATTGTGTACGTGTTAGTATAAGGTAACCTTGATTTGGTCACTTAAAGCAAAATGAATTAAGCAGCTTGAACTACATTGGAAAATATATTATTGAATACTATAGAATACATACGGTTCTGGAAAAATTTAATTAAATTGTAAATAAAGCGAACTACCACAGGTCATATTATTTTTAGCTTCAAGGTTTGTTGATGCTGTACTGTATAAATACAAGCTAAATTTGTTTATCACAAACTTTCCAACAAAAAAGAGGTCAACTGGAACCCTGAATTAATATCTCATTCCTTATACATGTCTTCTTCTTCTTAAAGTACCTCTCCGACTAGCGAAGGTTGGCGGTCAGTTCTCCAAATTTATCTTTATCTCTATCTTATATAATACATGTAATCCTTTAAAATGTTTAAATGCCAAATGTTTTGTTATTTTGTGTATTAACTTGACATGCGACAAAAATATTGATATAATTAACTTGTGGTATAGTATATCAATATACAACAAACATCTGGGCAGTGTTGAATTCAATGACAAAGGAAACGAAGCGGGGAATCGTTAGATAAGCCGGTTATTCCACTCTGGCTCGGAGCGACCATGTCGCGGCACGTATGGCCCATCCTTACGGTACTCCGGACCTGTACCATGGCTGTACTATGAATACATTATACCTGCTACATAGATGCGAGAGAAAATTATGAAAGAACACGAACGATAAAGTGTTGAGCTTTTTTCGTAATACTTGCAAGAATTTAACTCTGAAAGACGGCACGCATTTAATATTTGGTACAGGGCGATGTTTTATCACAGGATGTGATTCATTGAATTTTAAAATTCTGTCGAGATGACAACAATGATTACAATATCAATGTTCACAAAATGCACGTACTTATATTTTATATTTCAATAGATAATTCAATCGTAAACGATGATAAAGACTTTTGATAGAGTGGGCACGGTAACAAAATTCTCGAAGCGGTATAAATAAAATTAGCAGCATCCTCTCTAGTCGACAATTATAGCCAGAGCTGGAGGCCGGCCGATGCGGAAGTGCATAGCTCGTCGTTGCATTTAGCTATTCAGTCAGCGTCGCGATGTGGTATGAATAAAAAACCGTTGCATCGGCACGGTGCAGTTTCTATTATACAACAGGTTCACCTCGGACTAGCAACTACACAATCGTTCGATAAACTTGTCGGCCTCGTATCCTTACGGTTAGAGTTACTGACCGCTAGTACAGTGGTACATATGAATTCATAGTTTTGTTTACGAATCTATATTCGATATCCGGACAAAACTAGTATTACGGCCGTGACCTAGAAATCACGTTTTCCATTTTACTCGGTCCTGGCATTTTACTCTCTTTGTGCACAAATACGCGTCTCCTCGGTCAGAAATACTTATCTTGACCTGCTTTATTCTGCTATTGCTATTTCCGATTTTATAGTTTAGTTGAATATCCGGGAAAAACCTTACGTAAAGAACGTCAAGGATTAGTAATCGTACTTATAAACAGTTATCGTGCAATGTAAATTAACAAATTTTGCATGTTACATGTATGAAATAAAAAATGTAACAAGCGGATTTACGTTTAGATATTCTAATGTTACACGTGTTTGAATTCTTTAACATTTTGAAGGACTTTAAATGTAGATAGATTCAATAACCGTGTGCATAAATTTTGTTTTGATATGCGCAAATAATCTAAGTAAAATCGTGATTTTTTGCATTTTTCGATTCCATGCAAAATCTAACATTCTTCAAAAAATAAAAACAATTTCTAGCTATTCTGTTATATAACAGATCCTTCATATAAGTATTTGCTAACCAAAGTAAATTAAGGTAATGTATTAAATTAAAGTAAAAAAACAATAAAAGCACTATACAAACCTATCAAACACATGTTCTAAATCATGCACAGTAAAATGATGGCGTCACAAAAAAACGAATGTGAACATTCTGCGCTATTATTACATTACAAACGGTGGAGTGCCCTTGATAACTACCCCACGTTTAATAGCACACAAGTGTCGTAACAAGTCCAATAGTTATTTACATGCAGCAGAATTAAAACTCTGCCCCATCCCTAGCGTTACCATTTAGAAGGGTTGAACCCTTTGTGAATTATTTTTAAAGCTTATAGACGTCATGTACTGCTCGCGAGACAATAGCGTGGGCAAACACATACGTGCAGGACAGTATAAGTTGATGTACTATGTATGCTATTCAATTTCAGATAAAATCGGAAATCACATTGTACATACGCATATGAACTCAACTAACAACGTCTATTTTTGTCATACTATTTGTGTCATAAAATGTACTTTTTAAACACAGTCCATCCCATCCTTACCGGAAAGATTTTTGCCTTCAACGATACAAACACAGCAGTAAATTTATCTCAAAATAAATTTTACTACACAAGTTTTTTATTACATTGAATATCAATTTTATTCTGTTTCCTCCTACATTGTGATGAAAAGGGATTAAATAAATTTCAATGCTATTCCTCCGGATCTTTGTGAAAAACAAAATTTAACCTCGACGGTAATACGAATTACCATTTAGTACGGTTCTAGTTCTATCGTTATTTTAGATATTTACATACATCCTTATTGGTTACAGGTACTTTATCTACATTAAAAAGCAATAACTGTCTAAAATGTTAGACACAATACTATTAGAATATTGGAACAGATCCGTATCTACCAGACGGCGGTAAACACAAAGGTCGAAGTAGGTACGAGACGTTCCATCCTCGTGTCAAGTTCGGTGTTTGGAGTTTAACTATTTATAGAACTCGTTAAACAACAATTTGAGGTAAAATAGTTATTATTTAATTGGCTTAGACGATATCTTCATAATAACGTCAGATCATTTAGTTTAAAGAACAAATATAAAACGTGATTTTTTAAGATTGACTAAGAACTTTGATTTTTAAACGTATACCATTTAGTTAATGGGCAAAGGAAAAAAAATACGAATTATAAAAAACACAGGGGGACTTTGTACCATATTGTACTGTGATACGGTAAAGCCATGCAACGACAGCTGTTGTATGAATGGACTTGCTAACCAAGGAAATGCCTGAGCCACGCAAAATAATTAGTAAAATGATTTAACAGTGTGTTGCGAACTTGTGATACTACCCTTTCGGTGGGCAATATCATAATCGATATTATCTACTAGTTACATGTGAACCCAACCAACTTGTATTACTATTTTTAATAAAAATTCTGTTATTTCAATATTTGGAAGATATCCAATGTAAATGTGAACATTCGTGACATTGCTAGCATAACGAGTAGTGCATGGCCCAAGCTGCGGTAGGGCCGAGGGACTAGCGAGGGAGGGGGAAGGGCGCGCGGGTTGCGGGAGTGGGGGGTCGGTTATCGTTCAATAGTGACGTAACGCGTGTCGCAAGCTCCGATCCGAGACTCGCTACGGGCCCTTGCAATGCTCCCTTTTTACGGTCACCGGCCGCTTTCTAATGCCCATTGTATACGTGTACGTACGCAGCGAGAGCTAAATCGTAAGCATGGTTCGACAATCGTGAGAACTAGTCATTACGCACCTTTTAACTATGCATACTCACGTAGCCTACGGTATGTGTGGTATTTTTATTTAATTTATTAAATTACAGTCTTGGATTCGCTTATTCGTCTTAAAATTTTGTTTTTTCTAGCAAACTGAACTAAGCTCTATAAAAGGAAAAGAGAATTATAACCAACATTTCATTTAATACAAGTGAAACTTTGATAAGATAATATTAATCTAAAGTGTAAATGTACTGTGATGAAATGCATGTGTACGTGTTCTCATTACACATAAAAATTTAGGCATATCTGCGTAGTTATTTCATTTTGTAAGATTAAAGGACGTTGGCTTTTGTAATTGTCAAGGTTAATGTCAAGGAAACTCACAAACGGGCGAGGTTTTCGTGCTGCTATCATAGTTAACGCAAACGTACAGGCTCTAACAATCAGTGTATTCTCGTATTGACGTAATTCGCGAGTTATCATTAATAGTATGTGGCGTGAATTGCAGATAAACATGAGTTGTGACGTAACACAAAAGATCGTGACTTTTTTTTTCTTTGGTCCACGTAATATGGAGTTTAATTTTAGTTTCTAACTATTTCATGGGATTTTTAAAGGTTTGCTTAAGAATACATTAATTGTCCACAAACATTAGTGATGTGTTAGTTCGGATAACGACTTAAAATCAAGTGGAATTGACGTCAAACGCCAACTTAGATGTTGTTATAATTTACAAATATTGTTTATCTAGGAATTGATTGATGAACGTGTGTTGCTATGTTAGAAGGTATATGCGATGCGGCTCCTAGCAATTGATAAGATTACGGCTTTATAACATCGATCTACAGATCATCAACGATAATGGTAAGCGCAACTGACGTCAACAACCGACAGAATTAAATTCTCGCAATTAAATGTGATATGGCATAACTATAAGGAACCGGTATAATAAAGCAACTGGTTTTAAAAAAAGAGACTTCAATTATTTATACATTGATGTCGATCTCGGCGCACGCTGATAATAGAGTCGTCCGTATTGGGTAGTAGTTGGGCACTAAGAGCGTCCGCGCGGCCTTGGCTGTGACGTAGTGCCGTGCTCGCGCCGGTGACGTAACTTGTGACGTCACGTTTGACGTGCAACTTTTTTCGCGGAAATTCCATAGCGGCCGACGCTCGCGCTGCAACGACACACGATCACAGATGTATTGTGTTGTGATCATACAGATGCTAGTCTGTTGCCGTGCGAATAAATGCTATCATATAACTTTTCTTTATCATTGGAATCTTCCTGTCCCGAGATTGCTTTGTGTGTAATTTATCCAGAGATTGCCTAAGCTTTTTACGAATTCACAAAGTAATAAAATAACATAATTTAAATAGACTCGGTCGTCTTTCTAATTGCTCGGTCACTGACCAGACTTCCTTGAGACAAAAAATATATAAACTTATTCAACTATAAAATATTTAAATAATTAAAGTTTTAGTTACTCGTGATTTTATCTAAAATGTCGGACTAATTAATATTTCCCAAAAAAAAGGAAAAAGCCAAGGAACTTTGCCCGCTTTGTGTTTAAATAAAATCTATCGAAACATTATATGTAGGACTTATGTATGTAAATATTATGGACTAATGCGTAATTAAATCTTGATTGAAATTGCTACAAAAATAATTTTTAAGATCATGAACTTGCTTAGATTTTTAAGTAGAATGTGGTAATGATATTGTTGGTATCTTAAATAGCGTGTAGAAGGAGATGAATAATACCCGAATCCACCTAAACACGAAAACAAAACGAAACAGACGACAGCACGTGCAAAAACAAAAGCGATGGTTCGCGCAAAAACTAGGGCAGGCTGCTTGACACAACGCGCCGAATATACCTATAGACTTATGTAGGTAGCCCTTTAGACGTGGGCGGGTCCACTAACGCAACTCAAAGCCGAAGGGCGACCGCTTGCGACACGAGCCTTTCGAAACTAGTCGTGCCCTATGATTCTCGCATAGTCGAATCGATTATCGATAGGCGAGCTTTTACATCGAAGAAGTTTCGGTCTCGTCTAACAATATAATGCAGGAAGCGAGGCATTCAAATGCAGAGGTCATTGACAGAAGGGAGACGAGTGCAGCGAATGCATCGCCGCCAGTTCCGGTGCACCACGCGCCAGGTATAAATAGCGATCCGTTACTGTCGACGACCGCAGCGCGCCGTCCACTAGCCCTCGACGCTCTCGACGACACAGAGCTTCTGACCCAGTTGCTTTGATAGCAACAAGGGAAACAAAAATAAAAGCCCGGCTCTGTGAAAATCGAAAAGTCGACAAAGCTCTGGGGGCGGGCTTTGGAGAGAGCGAGCCGAGCGTTGGCCTAAAACGGAGCGATGCGGCTTTGAGGCGAAGGGTGAGAAGTGCGGGGGAGGACGCGGGTGAGGGCGATGCGGTAATAATGCATGCGCCCTTTGCAGAGTATAGCCGATAGAGGTGGGTATGCGCGCGCGGCCCCTCGCCCCGTGCGTACGTGACGCAGCGCACGCCGAAGAGGGGTGTGCCTGGTGCCCGCATCCTAGCCTCCGTTCAGATGCACAATCCTCCGTCGGGGTCGACGCGGTGTCTCTAAACCTAAATACAATGTATCGCAAGCGAGTACTACCCCGCGCTTTGACCGACGAAAACTGACCAATTTAGCAAATGAATCTTATAACGTTACATCATATAAAGTAACATTGGACATACAAGTTAAAAAAATCAGTCTCCTTCGCTCAGTTTTCTGGATCTGCAAATAAAACCTTCAAAGGGCATAAATCCCGTAATTAACTAGAATACATTATTTTTATAACGTTACATTGGTTTATAGTAAGTTGCGATGTAGATAAAAACTTGTGTTTTAGTGCCGAGTCGCAAGGTCGGTGCATTGGCGAATTGCAAGCAAACTGCACGCAGTCGCGGCTCGCGGCACGCGCCCGTCTGCTGTAAATAAATAACCGGGCCTCGTAAACTTGTCGAGCCAAACAAACGGCCAGCGAACAGGCGAACTAACACTATTTACTGGCCACAGCACGCTTACAAAGTCACACTTAACGCAACTAACAATACTCACTGCTAACTTGTTAACAAATGCCCACGCTACAAGCTAGTACATAAATCTTAAGGCTAGTTACCTGAAAGTAGCAGCAGTAAATGTTCATTACGCGTAACAAATTTGTTCTATAATTTTAAGTAATGAATTTAATATAAATTATCTTATAATTTTATGGCAAAAAATTTATTACTATCGAAACTGCACGACAGTTGTAACTATATAATTTTATTCGGTTCAATGGTAGGAATACATGAACACAATTCATGCAGAAAACTTAGCAAAGTTACAAGAGAAAGTGATCCCTTAATTACACACAAGCAAGCGCACATCAACATACTCGTAATATACAAATCTGTAGGTCAGTTAAGAACACCTTTAAAATAATTTCTACACATCTCAGTTTGATCAAAGAGGATTCAAAACATTGTTTGAAAAGTAAACTAAAGCTTTTAGGACATTGCTATAACTGTGGTGTATTATTTAACATCATAATATTGATACTTAATTAACGAAATTTATCACCATCGGCTATAGACAGCAGAATCTAAACAAAAAGTCAATAATAACGGAGTCGAACAAAGCGATGTAATTTAGCACGAAAAAACGTGGCAGAAATTACGGAAACTGTTTCGCTTTCATCGAACGGTACTTTATTTCCTACGGGTATTATTCAACGCTCATCAACTTGTTTAATTTAAACGATTTTAGGGTAAAACTGCGCAAGTCGAATATTTCCCGGATCGAAAATCGACTTCACCTCTTCCCGTAAACTGTATTTCTGATAATGTTGCTGTATAATCCTACAATATTAAAATGTAGATATATACAACAATCCCGATATTCTACCTAAATGTTGACTTGTATGTATGACAAATAAAAAAAAACGATTCAATAATAACAAATGCTTTATTCGATAGTTTATAGCATTAACAGTGTAAGGTGCAAAATGACAGTATAATTATAATTTCTACATTTAATAAATACTCGATTAAAACCGCACGTAACGACAGATGCAGGCGCACGTAAAGGTCACAAATCATTAGGAGTTGGGTTCCTGCGGCTTGGAAGGCGAGGAGTCGTCTAATATGCGGAGACTAAACAAAGGTGCGCGGGACGCAGCTGATGTGCCGCTGTGACAGGTGATGGTGCAGCCGGCGTGCACCTGCCTCGGCACGCGCCGCTCACATTACACGCCATTCATTACCACAAACAATAATCTATACCACAAAGAATCGATAACACCTATACATAGGGATTCTATACTCGGTAGTAGAGTATCCGTGTTACAAAACGGCTTCGAATGTCAGTAGCAAAAATTCACTTGAATACTCAGTTAGATAAAATCATCATTTTTTTATTTAATTACGCTTGACTATACTTTTTATTTACCATAACAAACTTCAAAAACAAGTAGGGTTTTAAATAGATTGTTATTTAATTAATAAATTTTAATCCCTAATTCGTAACGTTCCGAACGATAATGATTTTGCATTGAACAAAAATTCACCATTGTAGGCTCGAGTGTAGTATTTTCAGAAATCCTTTGTTAATCCATCATTCTATGTTCTTCTATGTTCAGAATAACATCTTTTCATTTTTTAGAACGTAGGGAGCAACATTATCCGTCGCATATAAAGCTGTTAATCCTTACTTTAAACCAGCTGATTCGTTATGTCCAAGCTATTATGCAACAAGAAACCATTCCTGGAATATATAACTAGAAAAAAACAAGAGCTATGTCCCTTGAATAGCAATGCGGCATGTGTAGTCGCTTCATTGTAAATACAAAAAACTCGACTTGGTATGATTTTTAAGTGAATTCGCGATACTGCTGGAACGTTCCTATTACCGCTACCTTCGATAATTAATTAATTATAATACTTTCTGGGAATACTGAACGCACATAAAGCCGGTTTTTACCTTTACGTGTATTGATCAATCGCGTCAATAGAACGACTGTTTCCGGTGTTACGGAAGCGAAAAAAAGATTTTATGTATTATATTACAGCCCACAGCTGGGCCCGAACCTTCTCTATCCGGAGCCTGCTATTTATATCCACATCTGTTTTCGGAATAAATATTTTTGTGCGTAGAGCTCTCTCGGATTACAATGTTTTACTTCTTAGTTGTATTTAATCAAATAGTAAATAAATGTCACTGTGAAATGTTTAATAGGAATAAAATGAAATGAAAAAATAAAGAACAGCCGTGGGATATGAACCGGTTGTATTATAATGAATCCTCCTCAAAATGCTCAACCCACTCAAATTTGACTTAAATCAGATGTATAAGACGCTTTTTATTTAATTTTTATAAAAAAGGACGGTTATCTTTTTTCTTGACCTTCAAACAAACGACGGCGACAACGGGGAACGAACTCGAACGGAATAAGTTGGGCGGTCACCCGGACACTACAAGCGGTTCCGGTATAGATAGGTATTCGTGGGAAAGAGCATTCAGAGGAACGAGTTGAGCAATGTGACGCTATGTCGAGTGTTAAGCTTCGCACGCAGGGATAGTGCTGGTACCGTTAGGTGTGGACTGCGGGTAGCGGCGGAGCGTAGATAACACGTGCGCCTGATCGCGACACGACCAAGCATCGTTGTGCGGGCTGCCGTTATCGTAGCGATCTCGAGATATGCGCCTGCTAAAAAGATACCGGCTAAGTATGTTATGTAATCTAACCAAATATTGTAAGACTATACCATTTAAGGTCAAGTCTTCATGTAAAACAAATTCTAATTTTAATCGATGCGAAACTACTCGAAAAGGAGCGGTTGCAAATTTTTTACTAATAAATTCAGCGAACGAATCCATTCGAAGTATAATTTTGGACACGAACGGCGAGATAGAATTTGCCAAAATTATTAGGTGATAAGGAGGAATTTATTATTCACGGTCCGTATGACTGGAGGAACGGGTTTTCCAGTATCGCGGTGGTCAATTATAAATTTCAATGTAGGTAATCATCGGCTCATTAAATTTCCAAGCGTATCGCCGACTGTCGACCACTACCGGCGCGGCGCGGCGTCCCAAGGCGGACAGACAAAAGTGCGCGAAACTGCTCGCGTATGACTCACAGATTTTCCTACAACCGTACGTAACCATTATGACAGCATTGTATAGTTGTGGCGTGAGTAGTCAGTCACAACCTCACAACCGTCATGCAGCAAATTACAACATTATACACTAAAAGTAATTCGAGATAAGTCCACTTAGAGAAAGCTCTCTTCTTAAATACTTTATATACATAAACATTGCTTGAAGTAAACTGATAACTAAACAGTTAAATTCCTACTATATTCCTAAATAATTTAAATTACATTCAATAACGAAGTAATAGAGTAGAACATTCTACATTCCTTAAAGTTCCGTTAGTTTACTTCGCATAGCCATAGGTAGATACTTACACATACAAATGTCGGCATAACAATGCACCAGTGGTAGTGGCTCGCACTCAAGCAAAGGTGCATGCAGGCAGGCATAGGCGAAGGGAGCGGCTGTGTGCGGCATCGCGTGCACCGCCTTCGCCGACACCACACTCCACCGACCTACATTTTATGCGACGGCGAGTTCATTATTTACTAGCACTAACCAAACACGCACCGATCGCCCTTCCAGCTTCGCTGCACTCCGTCGCTAATTGTGCCTTAATCTCTTCCATGATCCGGACGCTAACGGCGAGGACCTTTCTGAAGGCTGCCTACCTGCGAAAATACACTACAAAAAACTGCACAATCCGTGCACACTAGCAAAAACACGACCTCCCGGCGGGACCAGCCCTGGAGCCGTAGGTGTCTACATTTTGGAAAACAAAACAAAATAGAAGGAGACGCGTGCGAAAGCGACGCAGGGATACAGGCGGCAGGTTCGATAGAGAGAGAGGCGGCTCGAAAGCCGACGTAAACAAACCGCGATCGGGAGCTTCGACCGCACTCACCATTTCGGGGATCCTCGGATCCGCGATGCGTCGATGGGCCCTCGGCGACCCACGTAGTGGAGAGCGGGCGCGTCGTCGGCGGAAACACAGATCTAAAGCACCGATCACACGAGATGGTTCAGAGCACGCACTCGACACATACGAATACGACACGTCCCGTCCTACACTACGTTCGCGGCCCACGCCGATGCAGTTTACGTCACCGCATCCCGCTCCCGACTGACGGTACGCCGCGCGAGCGAGCGACGACCTCGCGCTGCAGCGTGCACCGCCCCGCGCCCCACGCTCCGCGCCCTACCGGCCCCCGCCCGCGTCCCGCGCCGGCCCTAGCGCCGCCCCGCACCACTCCGCCGCGCGCTCGCGCTCGTCCTACGTCCGGTGAATCACGAACACGAATTATACTACCAACTAAACTAAAATCAACAAAACGCGACAAAAATACAACAAAACTTTTAAAACAAATTTACTTTGATCGTCGGTCACATCTAACCCATATATCAAGATGGAATGGAACAACTTGATTTCTTTTCGCAATGAAATTTAAAAAAAAACTTATTTATTAAAATGCAAACGTTGTATTAAGTTATAAACATGGTCTAAAATAGTAGCGTTTAATTAGGTATTTATATGACATATTTCTATAAAAATAAACAAGAGACACTCAAAGCCAACGCCTGATATAAACTTCATAGCATACCGTTACTTAGCACGTTCGAGAAGTGAAGAGTGTGGGAAAATTTTAAATCACATATCATTTACATCATACAACATAATATACCTATAGCAGTTTAAACAGTTGTAGTTTCTACGATATTATTCACATAATTATCCTCTTTAATTGTGTTCAATTATCATATTATGTTATAACCAGAACATTTAACATTAAAATGTAATAAAATTGAACGTCTAAAATGAATATTTAATCATTTATGTCATTCAAATTAATTTAATACTAAATAGCTCGTTCGTGATATGCGTTTTTTGATATTGTTTTGATTTTGATCCACATCAAAATACCTAATTCAGAGTAAAAGAAGTTTTCTATACATACTAACAGTTCCCTTGCGGCTTCATCCGCGTGGAATTATAAAAACTTTATTTTATTATTTACATTTGTCAAATTCTCAATTGCAAATGTCAAAATGACATGACGTGATGACAAACCATGGCACTCTTTTTCCTTGATGTTGGCAGCAACTTATGGTCTCTTTCCCACATTAGGATTTTTATCGAAAATATTAACCCCCAAGTTTAACGGCGTGAAAATATATAGTCTAAAGCGGGACGTAGGTGTAGGGATTTTTAATAAAAAAAGAATTATTCAAAAATATGCTGTGATTGCTGACATCTTAGGCAACAAAGAAGTGTG
>LD688948.1:5315029-5326747 GCA_003118335.3 Papilio memnon
TTACATTATAATTAAAGACAAAAGACAAACAAACATCTCATAACGATCTATTTAAATAACTATAAAATGGCAATTATAAAAATTGTCTACGTCATCCTTATGGAGCTGAAACAAATTGCGGAATATAACATCTTCCCAGCCGAAGCCATGACCAGATTTCTCACTTCTATCGAAAATTCGACTAGAAAAAATTCTTTCCAGTCTCTTCAATTTTACGTTCCGGAAACGTTCTGCCGATACAGAAACTGCTACTTAAATTTCAGTCTCGAGAACGAAGATTTACCTACCTTTTTTCCCGCGAATTGATAATTGAGAATTGACTGTATTTTATTTATCTTTTTAGTAAACCGATCAATTCATGAGCCAGTGATAAATATAATGGTTTACTTCAGTAGATAAAAATCGTAGTTGCATTAATTGTACACACACTTGTTGCTACAGATATGATACATAGATTTTATACTAAAAACTTTGAATTGGCACCATATACACTGGCAAGAACAAAATACATGTCAGCAGGCCACACACATGGTTTTGTATTACAGTTTTCTTCTTATAGCTTTATTAGAAATATAAAATCTCTCACCATATTGTGAAATTATATAGAGCTACATTTTTGCGCACAATAGACAAAGAAGCCAATTTAAGTAGCCCTGGCTAGAAGTTTTATATTCTTGGTTTGGCTATTTGAGAGCGTCGGTGGCTCAGTGCTTTGAACACTTGACTTGTAATCTTACAGGTCTTGGGTTTGAATCCCGCCGCCATGTACCAATATGATTTTTCGATTTATCGAATTTTCATACGTATATAATTTACCCGACGTTCTTAAGGTGAAGGAAAACATCGCGATGCAACCTGCACATATCGGCGAAGAAATTCAAAGATATGTGTGAAGTCAACCAACCCGCACTTGGCCAGCGTGGTTGACTATGGCCTAGTCAACCTAACTTTAGGGTAGGCTCCGAGCCCCTAGGTGGGGACGTATAGTGAGCTGATGATGACGATGATGATGATGGTTTGGCTATGCATATGCTATAAGCAATCATTTATGCCTAGTTCACTCTTGGATAGTGGGGCTCAGTAAAACTGGACTGGCATTAAACTGGCCAAGTGTGAACCAAGCATAATGCATGGTTCACACGGCAGACCAGTCAATAAGTGCTACTAACCAACTGTACTGGCCATGTGTGAACCACATATTAAGTCTATGTGATTGTACAGCCCAGTTATATATATTCTGAAACTCAGATATGCATTTTTCAAACATATCATAGATGCGTAAAACTGTCACGCAAATCCCAAAGTGTGTGACCAGCATTATACTTTTATAATAAAAAACTCACCATTCAAAGGCATTGTAATGGTAGTAGCAGAGTCCTAGGCCATAGAGGAACAACGGGTCTTTCCAGTTATCTGGCTCCAAAGCATAGAACTTCTGATATGCTGACATTGCTGAAAGTATATTTGATTTTTACACAAATATATGTCTTAAAACCAAAAAATTAGTCAACACTGATTATTAAAAAATTAAGGTGATAAATACAATTAAATTTAGGACAAGAAGACAAAGGGATCGAATTTCATTTTCTTATCATATTTCTTAACAAATGCAACTTATTGCAGTGTACTGCATAGCTACATGTATGAAATTCCTCAATTACAGATAAGAAACCATTTATAATTAATATAAAAAAAACTAATTACCTTTTGCATAATCTTCTAGTAGTAAATGAAAATGTCCCAATTTACAGTATGTTTTTGGATCAATGCAGATGTCTCTTCTAGCGCCGGGTGAACAAGCTCTCTCCTCTTCCTAGTAAATAGAAATGATATTAATAAATTTTATTCCATGTCAATGACATTAAGAAAATGTATTATAAATTATATATTATACATTTCATCATAATACATTTATATTATAATATATATTATTATAAATGTATTAAAAATATTAATAAATGAACATTAAGTTCATCCAAATATTATGTACCTACATGAAAAATTTATTATGATTACAATGCAATTTATATCTTATACATAAATTACACTTCCATTAGAATTAGAGAATTGATAGAGATATGCAACCTTTTTATGTAACACTAGCTTTCGCCCACAACTCCACATGTAGATAAAAAAAGGTAAGCATCCTATCTTCCAGAATATTCTCCTACAAATTTAATTGAGATCCATTGAGCCATTTAGACAAGCTATAACTCTAACAAACATCCATTCATACAAGCTTTCAAATTTATAATATTAGTAAGAAGTAAGATTATTTTGATTTGATTATAAACATCAGACCACTGATTTTCATATTGTGTAAAAGCCAAGTAAATCATCAATAACATACCACACATTTTAAATAACTTGTTCCTTTATTGCAAAATCTTTACAAAAACTAATATAATAAATCAATTAGTTATTAAGAAATTGTTAATACCTTAACTTGTACCAACATTCCTTCCAAATATTTGACTGCCTTGAGTACCAAAGCCCGTGTTCTGACATGCTCACTACCACGCAGCTTCAGAAATCCAAATTGTCGACTGGAAATGAAATGAAATGAAATAATTTACTTTATTTACAACATTATAAAGAATGTATGTTGTGTAACCTCTTATATACATTTATTAAAGCTTAGCAAAAGATTAAGTAATATTAAACAGGAGGTAAATGTACAAAATGACCAATAATTTGGATATTACGTAGAACTATTGCACAGTAAACATAAAACTTTGCAAATGTGCATAATCTTGCTTGAATCTTAGGCTTAATGCAGTGTGATCATCAACAAATGTAAATGGATTTTAAATTATAACTTTTATTAAAGAACTCTTGAACTGATAACATTGAATTATTATACAATAGTCAAAATGTGCAGGTTATAATTAACCAAGAATTAAATGCTTTTGCATCTTAATTTTAATAAGTTTACATGAAAAATGTAACAAACTATTAGTAATCATTATTGTCTAAAATACAGCATACTGAATATAACGAGATAATTGTGTAAAAAAGGGGAAAAATCTCGCATGTAATATATTATTATTGTTACAAATTGTTATTTACCTGTCAAGTTCTGATAAAACTTGTAGTTCTTGAGAGGTTAGATGCAACTCTTCTTTTTCATCCATTATGTACAATATTTATAGACAGCAAGTATTTTATTAACACTTAGTACTTAGACATATTACGAGAAAATATTACTTAAAAATAACAATTTTTATTTGCCACCGAAACGAACGATAACAGCATCACATTACTGCACAGATTATCATAAAAAAACTTGTCAAATTAGAACTCCAAAATGTCAGATCTGTCAGACCAACACTGTGTTGCCAGTTGTCGTTACTAAAAATATTATGTTTCATAGGAGATTGATGTCTTCAGTAAATTCTCTATATCCCTAAGTTTGAATTAAACTGCTAAAAATTGTGTATGTTGGTTTGAAGAACACGAAAAAGATAGTTATGGATTATAGAAGCGCTTAATAGTTTGCCGGCACCAGGGTTCAAGAAAGGATTGAATTAAAAAAGTTGGTCAATTTCAATCAATATATATTTTAATAACATTACAGTACTAAAACATGATTACAATTACACTAATAAATTATATTCAATATGTTTTATTGCAGACATTCCCTTAGAAGACAGTGTTTAACAATATTATTATTGGGATTATAAATTCAACAAAGTAACTATTTGGAAGTAAGAAGAAAACTCAAACACGCGTAATCCATGAATGCTTCGCAATCTTTGGTTGAATAAATGTTAATGGGTTGAAGTCCATACAGACATCTTACAATAAAATTGATATCACAGTCACAAACAAAGTGCTTAAATTTAAACTTGCAGTTAACTTGTTCAAATTGTTATCTATTGATAGAGCCACAATATAAGGCAATTAAGAGCTTAATTTTAATAAACTACGACAATTATTTAAATGGGAGAATCCATTGATGTAAGTAAATCTAAAAATAATATGTCAACTTTAAAACTCTCTTTTCAATTTTCTATATCACAATGGTCTCCTTCTTTTGTTTTGTAACACTTCATATTTCACTATAGCAATTACATATTCCGACTTCCCATATAAACTGAGAATAAGCAACTTTGACAAAACTAATTAGATACACATTTTGCTAAATATATTTAGATGACAATAAAACTTTGATTTTGTTATGATAGATCACATATGTACTCACTCACTCGGTTCTGTATATTAGACACATTGACAATATATTGTCTATGACTACATGCCAATGTGATACTACCAACTTGACTTGTGTTTCTTATACAAGAAAAGCTATGACTGGCAAATAGAGCAGCCCTTACAAAGAAACAAGCTTAATAATCCAAGATCACAGCATGTCACCCGAAATTTACATTATAACTACATTCTACAGTTATACAAGAAAATATCTATAGTTATATGAATGTGTAGGTGCAGAGTAACAACTTTATATATTTGAAGTGAAATCTATGTTCAACTTATACTAATTATGTCTAAATAGCAAGAATATAGCGTCATCTTATGACTTGTGATAAGGCTATAGAATTGTACCTTTAAATCCAACCACTTATCTTTAACAATACATAAAATAATCTGTTACACTTAGTCGTTTTTTTAATCTTCCTAACATTAGTGAGATTTTAACAATCTAACATCTATTCAAATGGCACAGGAGAAACAATATTTTAAGAAGTTGATAATATATTAAATGTTTTTAACATTCATACAAAAAATTGCAAATTACAATTTTATTAAAACTCCTAGCAATAAAATTTATACTCTATATCCAAACATGTGTATTAAACTATTCAAAGAAGAAAAATCTTAAAAAATAAAACTTTCAAATAGTTTTTTTATTTACCTGTTTATCTTTGCCTTAGATTATGAGAAAATATATTTTATAACCCTTCAGTGATATATTTGGTAGTTTACTCTAAATATGGATTAGTATAAGCTCGATCAAGACTGCGGACGCGATGTCGCCGCTCTCTATAATCGTAAGGCATACTGAAGGGTTGATAAGAATTTAACTGTCAGCGGATCCGAGACACCCGCAGCTCCTTGTCCAGCTGCTGCAGCTGGCGAAGGAATCCATCATTGGGGTGGATGTCGCGTCGAGAGCGGACCAAGGCTAGAGCCTCAGTGAAAGACATGCCACGCTTAATCATCAGAAAAGCGAGAGCACAAGTCGCCGAACGTGATACTCCCATTAAACAATGAACCAGTACTTTACCTGCAAAAAAAAGTACTAATAAGCATCTACTTTGAATAATAAAAGTGCAATCGTGAATAAAAGTAACTTACCACCTCTTGAAATGCCTTCATCAATGAAATTAGCTGCAATATGGAAGTATTTAGATATATCTGTGGTTGGAAGATCCATAAGCTGGAATCCCTTGTATCGGAGTCCAGGACAATCACGATAATACAAGTGATCTGTATCAACTTGGGTATAGCGTTTGCCCTCAGCTGTATTCAAAACATAGTTGATACCCATTCTCTTTAAAAATGCTTTATCTTTGGCAGCAACTCTGAAAATGAGACAAATCATTTGAATGCATTTATTTGCTTTATTGATACAATTTCATTTTGTTTGTCTACCCTGCATACAACACAAAATATTAATAATACTTACGCATCACCAACGTAAAGTCCAGGATAAACTTCATTGACATCCGGTGTTGATGTGTAAGGAACATCAGTGAACACCCTTGATCGGTAAGATGGAATTGTATTCAGCACCGATGAAGGGGATCCCCCGTAACTCTGCACATGTGATTTATATGTTAAACAGTTGTTTAAAAGTTGACCCATTATATTTTATACAATTTATTACATATAATTTGTAAACAATATGTTGATGTAAAACACAACTGGTCTGTTTCACTAAATTAATAACAGATTATTATTTTTGGTCACAAATCAGTGTTGCAAGTATAAAAAATGTTTAATAACTTTTACTATACTATTACTCTGTTATAGATATGGTAGGGTTTTTGATTTGTCAGATTAGAAAATTGTTCAACCAATTCAAATTATTATTCTTGTAAAATAGGTCTAAACATATTTCTCACTGCGGTTAAATAGAGAATAATATAGAAAGGGCACACATTGGATTATTAAAACCATGAAACAAGTAACATGCAATATCAAAGACATCAATATCATTTTCAAGCAAACACAATTCTTCAATAATATTAAAAATCACACAAAGCACAGATATGGTTCAGATGGAAATTGTAACAATATTTTTCCATTTAAATAATAGCATTGAAGTAAGTCCTTGGAAAAACATAATCCAATAAGATTACACTGCCAAGTAGCAGAGAATCTTCTTGTTGTTAAGTACACATTATTTAATTAAAAATGTTTTAGAAACTGCTGCAGTACTAAATTATCTTGCAAGATTCATTCACATCATTTCCATAAAAGAAAATTATGTTTTATGATAATTGGAAGGAACATGTTTTGTGAAAAGCAATAAAATATAGATTTTATTGCAAAATGTTTTTATTAACAAAGGCAAATTAAAGGAGTTACTGAAACCACATCATAATAAATACCATTAATGTCCTTAAGTAGCTTCCTACTCGTTGTTCATTTGCAGCGCTGTAGGAATGTGTTCTCGGATAGAGTGAGTACTGTTGACAATTTGTCAAATAAATTCATATGCAAGCATTTGTCATACATGCACAGTAAATACTGAACACATTCTATACTGCTTCTTTTTTTTTTTACCTACTTGTCAAGCGAGTAACTGAAGGAGTTATAGGCATCTATTAAAGCATAAAACCAATCTATGTTTACTTCTACTACTAATTATGACTTCTAATAAATGCACACATAACATTTGAATTGTGTTCTTCACAGTTTAATTAGCAAAGGCACAAAATGTTATTAAATTTAAATGAAGTTATCATGTGTAGCTTATTACGTCTTAAAAAAATAGGCCTTGATAACGACCTTGATTTCCGAGTACTATTAATAACAGTAGTTGGCCGCATATTTCAATAAGTTGCAAATCAGTAGAAAATTTGTAATGTAAATTAAACACAAAGATGTAAATTAAAAGTTTTATGCATTATTTATAAAAAAAAAAACACTTTTATCTTACCGTATCCCTGTAACTCATGTTGCCGTATTATTTATTTGATAAAATTTGAGAAACCGGTACAATCGTTGATCACTGTTTATTGGACGCACAAAAGAAATCCTTCAGATGTAGCTATATAACTCTACTATCTATAAATGAAATTAGATGAGATTAGTCAGATCTTTATTCGTTTCGTTCTGTCAGGGTGTCAGGGCCACTTCTTACCTAGCCGTGTTAGGTCGCATCACAAATACAAACTATAAATATATGTTGCTGTTTCGTTTTCTGATATCTTAATCCAACGGAATAAGGATCAAAATCAAACCGACGTTGAAAGACTGATGAGAAAGAGAAGAAAAATTCAGAGTATCCATGTCAAATGTCAATGTATTTGACATGAAAAGATCAGTGTTGCCCATTAAAAATATGCGATTTTTCAAACCAGCTTTTTCATAAGGAACGTGAGGGACTTCGGACTTTTTAAACTTATCGTATTCTCTAAAAGAATCCAGTTACCCCAAAGTCTAAAACAATGATATTTGTAAAAGTTAAAGTAATTTAAAGAAAGTTAAAGTAGAAGTTAAATTATGCTACAAAATCAAAATTGTAGCATTCATTTGCCCACCGTTAGGTTGTTTTAACAGATTAACACTTAATCTTAATTCTAAGTTACTATTTGTATATTATTAAATTCCATTGGTTTCAAAGGGACCTGAGAATGTTAACTGAAGTCTTTTAAAATCAGTTAACAACTTCTCTTTTTTCTATGATTCAAGACCTACCCTCATTTCATTATTTAATTACTATCTTGTCATACATATTGAAAAAAAAGATGGGTAATGTTTTAATGAGCATGTATAATTGATCCATTGCAACCTCTTGCACTTGTTTAGCATAGTATAATTTGAGGGAGGCTCAGATATTCATTTGATATTATCTTACTGCATCAGGGTTTAGGGCCGTAGTAAGATGGGTGAATTGGTTTCCATATTAACCATTACATTGAAATGCCATTTTCAAGAGCAAGAATGTTATATCACATTTAATATGGAATATCAACCTAAAAAGAGTGAATAAAATATCTTACTGATTTTATGAATTTAATGAATTTTAGAATTATTTTAACTACATGTAATTTGTAACTAAACATTAATCTACAAATACGGTCTATTCATTTCATTTTTCTTAGCTTTCTTATCTCTCGCTCTTGGGAACCATCTGTGTTCTGTTGTTAAAGTGAGTGAAGATAATTGTTTTCTTGCCATTTCAGGTTTCATCTCTTTGAAAACTCTTCTGACTTCACCGTAATCAGTCATCCTTAGAACGCCATCATCTCGTTTATTTTCTTCTGGTAGGGGCTTAGAATATTCATAAGGAAAATCTCTATCTTGATGTAAAGCTACAATCGTGGAGCCATCGTCTGTTATTGCTATCTTATTATATAACCTAACGAATACATTTTTTGGACGTAGACTAATTGATCGTAAAACGTAAGACATTTTACCACCTGTCTGTTAACCAATTTTTAATATATTAAAGTTATAGTAAGATAAAACAAAATAATAGAATGTAAGGAAAAGTTATTAAGATGAGGTTTGTTTGGAGCAACAATGTTGACATTGACAGCTTGACATTTGCTTTTATGTTGTCTATGTAAGTTCTCAGACTAAAATGTACTGTAATAAAAATGTTGACTTTAGGTTAATGGAACAGTAAAGATATTTAACTATCAATTGTTAACATTTCGAAGTGATATCAATTTACGGAACAAGGTTCTGTGAGTAGTTAATGTGAGATTAAATAATATTCCATTACATCTAATTTTGAATGCGCTGTATGGTAGCAATGGTCCTTTTGTGAATCTGTGATCAAAAATGTCACAATTTCAAATTGTCAAAAAGACTTTTTTAATATTGACATTGATATTTTACGCCAAATGCAAAAAAAAACAAACAATCTAAAATTCATGAATTTAGGGATTGGGGAGCAAAAATGGATTTACCAGCTACACTGTCCAACGCATCCGATAGTAATGAATACCCTGGTGCCACTCCTGCCTTTGATATAGCTCAAGATAATAACAAGAGACGGAGGTTCGTAAACTATACTATCTTTTGATTCACGCGCATATGCTTGTAAATCGATTCTTATCTTTTGTTTATTGTGTCATTTTAGCTCTTCAAGATCAATTAAACGAAGGCGTTTTGATGATGAACTAGTAGAATACAGTTTGGGACTTCCTGGCGCTTCTCTAGGCAAAGGCGACAAAAGAATACGTACGCAATCGAATACAAGTCAATTGGCGGAGGTTTCTGGTATATCGAACACACCCGTAACTCCTGTGCCGCCAGCTCCGGATCGCAGAAGGACGTCAAGTAAAGTAACAGGGGGTGGTGGTGGTCTTATTGGTCGTAAATCTCGACGTAAAGGACAATTGAGTCAGTTATCTACTAAAGATTTAGGACGATGGAAACCTACAGATGATCTGGCACTCATATTAGGAGTTCAACAGGTACATATTATTTTAACACCATTATTTGCCCTATATTGAATGATTTAATGTATTTTATTCTATAAAAGTTATATCTTATTTCATGCAATTTTTTACTGCTCACAGAATATCTTAAAATTTAATTTTAATTCACTGTTAAATAATATAGGTACACGAAAATTGTTTCTTAATTTGCATTATTCTATTTATATTATATCTATTTCAGACAAATGATTTGCGTATTGTGCACCGTGGAGTGAAGTTTTCATGTCGGTTCACTGTGGGTGAGCTGCAATCACGTTGGTACGCATTGCTATACAATGCGGAGATATCAAGAATTGCAGTTGCCGCTATGCGTAACTTGCATCCAGATCTTGTTGCGTCAGTGCAACAGCAAGCATTGTATTCCACTGCTGAGGAGGAATTACTTGGAACTGTAACTAGTGTAAATATTATTTATAATTCTAATTATTGATTTTTTTAAAGTAAGTTTTTATTTCATAGTCAAATATTGGATAAATATTTCCCACTTAACATTACTGTAAAATTTCTTTTTATTCACATTTAAATACTTTTTTATAACATTTGATACACAATTTATTTATAGTAAACAATTTTCTTTTTATATATACACCAGTACTTATCTAGGTGTGATTTTTTTTAAATTGACATAAAGAAATATCTTTTAACAACGCAATCTTATTAATATAAATGCGAAAGTTTAGATGGATGGATGGATATTTGTTAGAGTTTGTAGCCTAAACGGCTGAACCAATTTCAATGAAATTTGGTATAGATGTAGAGGATAGTCTGGAAAACAACATAGGCTACTCACTTTTGTTTTTTTTTAATCCCACGCGGACGGAGTCGCGAGCGAAAGCTACTTTACTATAAATGTTAATTTATCTACATTGTTCCAGAACTCGCACCCAACATTGGAGAAATTCCAAGAACTATTAGAACAGAATCCACACTTGTTCTATCCGTCTCGTACTGCAAAGTCTTTGATGTCTCACTGGCAGCTACTCAAGCAGTACCAGCTGCTGCCTGACCAAACTGTGCAGCCGTTGCCTAAAAGTAAGCTTTTTTTAACTTAATCATCATCATCACCAGCTCACTATACATCCTTCTATTCATGGTCCATTTCCCTGGCTTTTTCTCAATTTATTTACCCCTAAGATTAATATCGTGATAATATATAGCCTAAAGCGTGTTGTAAGTGTAGGACATTTTATAAAAGAAAGAATTATTCACAAATGTGCTATCAGCAATTGACATCCTACATCCACAAGTAGTGTGTGTTTACACTTTATCATATTAGTATAAATAGTATAGACTAGAATTATATATGCGAAAGTTGGATGAATGATTGTTAATACATATCTCCAAAAAGGATTAAACAATCTCAGTGAAATTTTACACAAATGTAAAACATAGTCAATAGGCATTGGCTTCATTTTGAGTTTCTTCTAAATTCTGCCTGGATGAAGTCCTGTGACTTTGTCTGCACAAAAGCTAGTTTGATATGTTTTAATTTCTTGTACAGTATTCTGGCAATAAAAGATGCGTAAATTATATTTTACTAGCTGTTGCTCGCGACTTCGTACTCGAGAAATTAAAAAGTATAAGAGTAATAAAAAGTAATAAAAAATATAGTCTATGTTGCTCACAATTACAGATAAATTACCTTTGTAATGGTGATTTTTTTTTAAATCGCCTGGTAGTATTTACGTGAATGAAATACATTAAGATACAAATCTTTCCTCTTTATAATATTAAGTATAGATGGGTAAACTGTTAACAATATATTTTAATTGACAATTAGTTTAAAGTGTCCGATGGTTCAGTGAGATTTATGTTTAAGTTTTCTTTTTGTTGCAGATCAAAACGACAATGTGTTAACATTTTCTGATGCAGAAGAAACAATGAATGACGCGGAATTACAAGACTTTAAGGAAGATGGTATTGATGTTGAAATGCAACTAGCGGACAGGTAAACAATCAAAATATATTGGAATAATCATAATTTAGTTTCGAGCCCACAAGTGACGCCGAATGGAATGGTGGATTAATCTAAACTTTTTGCCATTATTGGTAACAACAACAGCATCTATCATACATG
>LD688948.1:5328999-5339113 GCA_003118335.3 Papilio memnon
TCTCTGCCTACCCATCTTTGTTACGGGCGTGAGTTATGTCGTTTTAAATTAACCATGGTAAACGTGTTAATGACAATTAGATACAACGTTCTATGTTACCTGGTTATCCTCATTTCTAACACTCGTTAACTAATTCATTTCTTATTACGTATGTATTGAGACCCTGATAGCATATAAGAAAAAAAATATGTACAACAAAGAACTTGAAGCTCTGTTGGGTTTTTGAGTAGAGAAAAACCCACATTGAAAAACAAGCTTGGTCGCTTACGAGATAAGAAGCCAGTCTATCGGTAAATACCGTGATCGGCTTATTTATATAGAAATACTAACTTTTGCCCGCGACTCTGTTTGCGAAGAATTTAAAGAGATACAAAAATAAGTAGCCATGAGCTCTTTCAGACTATCCTCTACATCTATGCTAATCATTGAGATCTGTTCAGCAGTTTAGGCTACAAACATCCATCTAAACTTTCGCATTTATAAAATGTTTCTAAGACACTAAATTTTAGTAAGATAAATCAAAAATCCGACTTACTGTATCCTTACATATGAAAAACTTACATACGCGAGAATACCCTGCTGCCTGAGTTATGTGGATAAAAATTTATCGAATATAATTCCAATATCTAAAACTGTTTATTTGAGTTGTGGTTTATTCGACAAGTTATGATTGATAGATAGTAGACCTTCATTGTCATATCTGTTGTGAACTTCATCACCATGGTGACGGTGAACCTCACATGTGGTGTAAATATGCTTTTAAAAGCGATATAGAAATTCTATTCTGTCTGTACGTATGAAGTTCACGTTCAAAGGTTATGTTTGAAATGTTCGGTTTAAAACTGGTTTGTTCTAGAATTTAGTAAGTAGAGTTAGAGACATAAAAATTAAAATTAAAACAAGTTAGATTTGATTACTGAATTAGGTACGGATAATTTCCTATAGATTTATATCGATGCTAAAAATCAATAGGGAAAATAATAAAGCAAACCGGAAGGTAAATAATAACTTTCATTAGTTATTAAATTTTGATCGATGTATAACTGATGTTGGAATGTATGTCACGGGCTGAGTCCTCAAGGGCAAACCTTAATGACACGGTCAGCTATGTCATGATCGAAGCGACGTCCAACATCGCGCTGTTTATATTTTATTATCGATTAACCTTAATAGTAAGTGTCCAGTATTTAAATTGCAGTTGCAATTTGAAGGTCTTAACCGGGCTGAGGGTAAGATTGTCGAATCTTATCAACCCTTATCTTGTTTATTATGTGCGCGCAATTATATTTGCTCCCGTATTAAATAAGAATTTTTTTTATATCCTTGTTTGTCCTCTTTTATTCTATTAAAATCATAAGAAGAGGTAGAAAGGTAGAGTCAAAAAGATAGGTTAGAAACAAAAACGTATTGACACCACTCCTTTAAGTTACTAATGCGAAATTGTTTTCCTTGAAGCGGTTCATTTATATAACAGCTGCTCATACAAATCGTGGTCTCAATTCGAGCTTGTCTTCCAAATTAAAGGGTTCATATCTTAACGCATACTTGACATAACGTATAACTGTAATTGTAAATCTATGCCTGCTGGTTGCTACACAGCGTACTCTATTTTCATTATTATTTATTTAAATAAATATATATACGCTCACGCCCGTCACCCAAATATATATTATAGATTTCCATTTGTCTTGATCTTAGATAATCTCTTTTTCTTTCTCTATTTTTATTCACTTGTTTGGTCAATATTAATTTCAATGTGATTATTTAATCTTTAGTTTTATCATGATAAGCTGTTAAACACTGGAGATAGACGTGATAATTATTATAATTCACTGAGGCAGTAGCTCGACAATTTATTGTATGTAGATCGGCACGTATATTGCGGTTTGTGCATAATTGGTATGTATTCAGTATCTGAATGGCGATGTGAAACTTGCCGATGTTTTGTGAACACGCGGCGTGGCGTTCGTGTTTACACAACATTTGCCACAACATCGCCATTGTTTTGTCGCCGTTCGCTCTGCCTTATTGAAAACATCGCGTATCAAATAGACGATGGTATTGTAAACTTCAATGGAACTCGGCTCATGTCCGGTGAATCCGTCAAGTGCTTTACGTACGACAGTATTCAACGTTTGTTCTTTTTTTTACTTTTTACTTCATGATTTTTATAGCTCTGTGTGATTCGGTAACTGCTTTTTTGTGTTTGCATCTCGTTGTGTTTACGCTGTTACAGTTTGACGTTCAATATTGAATTGTATGTTTTATTCTTGTTTGTATGACGTCATTCGAGTTGTTGCAATAACTTTTAAGGGTTTACTGTGTTCGTGGTGGGTTAACTTTTATCGCACTATGTGAGCACTACATAACTTTGTAGATCTTAACAGGAATTACGACAATTTCTCCTTTTTACTTATATCCAAATCTTTTATTGGCAACAAAGCGTTTCCCTTTCGTGTCCAAAATAGTTTTATATAAAAGTTAGTATTCTTTAAATTAAATGTGAACCTATTTCAAGGATTGACTTGTTTGTTTAAGGCTTCCTATATCAATGGTAGACGTGTATTTAGTAAAAAAAAATGTTCAATGTTAAAATGTTCGAAAGCTACTGCCCAATTATCTGTCCTAGTAATAATAATTTTGTATATGTCTTTCATATAACTTAGCGACAAATTGGATAGAACAGTCGCCTGAAGGTAAGTGATCCATCCATTCATGACAATTTCTTGTGGCATCATTTCAGAAGCTACAGCCCTGCTCTCTATTGTGTGTCTCCCACATATACTGTGTTTTCTACCATTTCGTGAATTATTTTTGCATCATATCTTACTAGAACCTTCTCTCTCAAAACTGATTATTGGCCAAACGCGCCTTTAAAGTTATCATATCTGTTGTTTATGATCGTAATATCTCCATCTTAATCGATAACCAAACAGCAAGTGAAGAAACGGACTGAGCAAAGGTTAATTGACTCGTTACTCCCTACTAGATTCGTATGTTAAGATGGATGTGTGGTGTGACAAGAATGGATAAAGTTAAGAATGTGTATATTAGAGGAAGTTTGAAAGTAGCGCCAGTGGTGGAGAAATTGAGAAGCAAAAGGTTGCTGTGGTATGGACATGCTATGCGACGAGACGATGGGGACATAAACGGAAGAGGAAGATCGAGGAAAGTATGGATGGATTGTATGAAAGAGGATATGCTTAAGAAGGGAGTGGATTCAGATATGAAGGCTGATAGAAATGTGTGGAAGAGCAGCACATACTGTGCCGACCCTCCGTAAGGGATAACGGCAAGTTGAAGTTGATGACTGCCCAGTTTTTGGTTTTAATTGCATTACGCCCAGTTCACCTTCTCTTAAACGTGCCATATCTTTGAGAGTCATGTGTCTTGATTCTATAAGATACCCGTTGTATGCAATGTTATGTATCGATTCAACATTGACATTAAACTCGCCATGTTCAATTTACTGCGCCTACACATTACTTTTAATCGAAATCTCGTATTCCGCACATGCGTAGTTATAAAATACGATTTTATTGTTTCGATAACGGAGTACCGTATTATACGGTAGATTGTGTTGGTTTTGGTTGTTTTGCAATAAGACAAATGCTAGATAAACTTATTTAGTAAATATTGTAACTTATATGAAAGATGCAGAAAGGGATTAAATTTTTAAAATTTTGTTAATTAAAAAAAATGATATTTAAAATATAATTAACAATATTACTTTCGTAATTTTTCCTCTTATATCGATATTTAATGTTTCCTCCGCAGGATGTTATAGCGCTGACTATGTTAAAACACAGGGTCGGTTACTTTTATCAGCACGCGTAAAGGTCTAAATAATTATAAGGCCGGCTAATATATGTAAATATCTGTGTAATTATATATCTAGATAATTATGAATTTCAACTTATAATCATAAACGTGAAGGTAGGCTACTAGATGTTACGGTTTACCGGCCAACTAGATTGACCGCTCGATCGGCACCTTTTGTCAATAATCAGTTTTATGTTATAGTATACTTTGTTTTTTACATCAACATTGCGTTCACGGAGCTTAGTTGCCCCCCCCCCTTTTCTTATTTAAAACATATTCTTATGTTATTCTTTAATACAGTACCTAAGAATAAAGAAGTTGTTATCAATTTTACAGTATTTAACTACTTAATGTATCTCAAATGCTGCTGATAATTGTTACATTTGATAAGACAATATCTTAAGCCCCTACGTAACGCCAAATACCACACGAGGACAGATTGTTAGATTGTAATGTAGAATTTAAAATATAATACTGACGTGGATAAACCAAGGGCATCATAAATGAAATGACTTTTGAGTATTTAAATGATTTAGTTTTTATCATGAATGTGGAAGGGTACACCAGTAGAGGTAGACCTAGAAAGAAATGGATGGATTGTGTGAAAGGTGACATGATGACTGAGATGATGGAAGATACAGTAATTTGGAGGACGAAAACCCGATGCGTCGACCATACGGGAGAAGGATAAGGTAGGGGAGATGATGAGTTTCTATTATAAGATAGACTAACAGTTTTTTCAACAACGATTATATTGTGGACTTAGCATGTTACTAAACTCATTCAATACCATCTGTTTACCACATTGCGCTTTAACATTAGATGCGATAGTGCTTTGACAATTGTTTTTTTCGTAATATCAACTGTAGCCAGAAACGCCTCGTTAACAGACATTCACTGTAATGTAGGGATGGCTGGTCCTGATAAATTGTTATCGGATACCAGACGTGAATGGACAAGCGCTTATACAGTTACTGGTATTATGTTCACTATTATCATATGAATATTGCATTGTCGGTACATAAATTGTTAGTTTCAGGTTATTTAAAAAACGGCAGAGTTAAATAAAAACTGAAAATCACACTAGACTAGACGATTACAATATATTTTGTTGAATCCAATGTTACTAAAAAGCAGTTTCAATTACACCAGTACAAATATTAAAATACAATTTTAAATTAAGATAATACTCGAAGCAATGATAACATCGAATTTATTCAGACTTTTTTATGTTATTTATGCGACTGTGTTTTGGACAAATTTTACGCCCTGATGATTACATACCTGGTTTTAACGATTTTAAAATGCAAGCTAAAAGTGCTCACGACCATGACCCCAGTAGTATATAAATTACGATTTTCCATAAATTGACTGAAGCGAACGTGCTTTGGGACAATTTATAAAAGATTGGGTTTTTGTTTTATTATTAAAGTAAAGCTACAACTATAGTAGAGCTAGAAGCGACGACAGCTGTGGCTTTCAGCTTGTACAAAGTGTCATCACTCTTGGATAGTAAGGAACCTAGTTTTTATACTACTGCACTAGAAATGATGTGCTGCCGAAGTCTTAAACTCATTCTCCTTTTGTATCCTCTTCCTTATTCTTTCCCTCCCTTAGCTTAGATAACTTCAACATAAAGTCCGAATAAATATCTACATTCTGGTTGTTACCGATCTATGGTAAGTTGATATTTTACATCAGGTTTTCCTTCTTAAATAATAAGATAAGAGGCACCCTTAACCAAAACCGAAACTAAATTTTCGCACGATTATTCTTTTTTAACAATTTTTACTTTGGTAAATGTTTAAGTATGATGGGACATTTCGTTATATCCACCTTTAACAAGCGACGATCATAATACGAATATATGCAGAAGTTGACAGATTGGGGAAAAATACAATTCGATTAACACCTTACATTCCAAAATCAGGCACCATTTAAGCAGGCGATCACAATAAAACGGGTTTCTTTACACAAATACAAACCCGCAAAAACCCTCATGTCATTAGGGCAAAAGTGGCAGCCATTTATGGCTGTTTGCCTCCGTGACTTGCCGGTTTCTGCGTCTAACGATCCAACGTCGCCCAGTAACGGTTCAGTTTGTTATGATGTCGCAGTTAATTTGTAGATGTGGTTCTGTTATGGAGATTGTACAGTTATGACAAATCTGAGGAACACGTACTGTGTCACCTACCTCCATACCTCACGTGTCTTATTTTTTTAAAGATGCTCTACCGACGTATTTACAAAAATCCTTCGAAAGCATCTTTTAGGAGAAGAGGTACTTAAAAGTTATTTATTATCAAGACTTCATATTGTAAATATATTAAACAACTAGCTGTTGCTCGCGACTTCGCAAGCGTAAAATTAAAAAAAAATAGACTATGCTACTCACGGATAAATTACCTTTCTAACGGTGAATGAATTTTTAGAATCGGCCCAGTAGTTTTTGAGTTATTTCAATACATACAAAAATACAAATCTTTCCTCTTTATAACATTAGTATACATATATGTGTTAAGTTATAAAATTTTTGTTATGTACTTTATATTTTGAATAAGGAAATAATTAGCATTTATTTCTGACAGTTAATAGTTTAAAGCAGTTTTTGTCGATTTATTTAACTATATTCGTTTCTTTATTCTAATCGAGATTACTATAATTAAATGGACATTTACACGTGTGACTTAGACAGTAATCTAAGTATGCAATTATATATTTTTAGAAGTTTCATTCAGCAAACAAATAGAGTATGTGTTATCAATCAACCTTGTCGTTTACATAATGGGCGTAATTTGTACCATTTATGTTAATTGTTTCAAATAATTACTAGAAGCCCTAGAGCAAATAGAGCCAGGTCGATCTAAGAACCAGTTGACTTTTAAATAAGTATGAATATTTAAAAATAAACACTGACTAACAAGTAATAGTTTCATATCCATAAAAGTTTAAGTTCTACATTATTTCGAGATAACTAACAAGCTAGTGATGTCTAGGATCACCAGTAATACGAAATATATCAACGCCCCTTTTATCAGCTTTGGGCAGGAGTGGGATAAAGAAGCTTATGTATGACTGTGGAATTGAAAATGAACATGAAAAAAAAAATATCTATTTTTAGAAAAATTTCAAAAATATAACCTAATTTACATTTTATTTTTACACAATAAATATGATCTAAAATTAACACAAACTGTAAAGTCAAATGTATTAAAGCGAAGCTATAGGCTAGTTTGCTTATTAGCAAATTGTTCACCTACCCTCCGTACTAGTATGAAACTGTATTACGGAAGGGCAGTGCAGCCAGTTTACTGTGAGTATCTGCTAAAAGTTTTCTTTTAAATTAGTAGACTTGAGGCAGCTCTTTCTGTCCAACGCCCTGGGCGGTATACCGCGCCCTACCTTAACGCCGGCACTGCCATATTTTTTATCTCTGCTTTATTTGCCTGTTTAGTGTGGTCTTAAAACATTGAGTACGATGAATCATCAATTTATTTGCACTTACACTTAAAGATATTGTATTGTTAATGAAAATAAACAAATGACTAATAGTTTATTGCCATCACTTGTTTAAATATCGGCGTTAGTTTTGGGTTAACTCGGTGCTATATTGTTACTGTAGACTTGAAGAGTGTAACTTAGAAAAAATATTTAATTTACATATAAAACTAGTTTATTTTACTTGTTATTAACTTCAAGGACTTCACTGATATAACTTTGCTTGTGGTTTTTTTTCTATCTGTTCAATTTATTAGAGCTAAAACTTTAGCTTGTAGGGTAATGCGTCTTACTAGGCCTGTAGTTTGGTTTCGTTAAAATTATTGTGGTAACAATTTTGGCGATATCAAAATAACCGTAAGTAAACAGTAATTTTAAACTTTCAATACACTTGTATACAAACATGTTAATAAAATACAAGAAAAATAAAATTTATTTCTCACATTATTTTTGTACGGTCAGAAACACAAACCCATGTTAATGAACAACATTGAAATTTTATTTCAATAAGTGTATGAATCATTGTGAATATTTTTTCGCAACAAAATCAACAGCTGAATTAAAAGTCGTACGCAAAAAGGAAACGAAAAACGAGGTTTTATGAAAATTATTTTTTTTCCAAGTTAATTTAAAAAGGAAGTGTTACATTATGACGTAGTTACGCGAGGTTTAGACACACGATAGCTAGCTCTGTTTAATTCAGTTTCTATTCTTTAATAATAGCACGATACACCAAACAATAATTGATATTTTGTAACTAACAATTAATTATGTTATAGGTACAGTGTATTTGTTACAAATTTATTTTACCTCAAATAACTGATTATTTACCCTTTGAATGCATGTTTTTTTATTGCGTCCTGGAAAGTATTTAGGTACATGTAACATACAAAAAAATTAATGAAAAAATCTAGTATAAAAAATAGGTATTTATTTTGAAAATATATGAAACCACTCAATATATTTATTATCTGTGGTCGTCAAAGAGCGTTCGGAAACACATACTGCACGACTTTAATAAAATAACGTAAAACGTGGTATGTGTTATATATATTTGGAAATAAGAAGCATTTAAGGATAGATAGAGGACATAAAAGGATATGAATTTTCGCCCAACTTTTAAAATACCTTTGACAAAAAGTAGCGATTTTTAGAATTACAATTTGCAGAAATAGATGTCATTACTTTAAAATTTAACTTAAACTAAATATTATTTATTTGAAGAGACATCTACTTAAGGATAAGATGAAAAGTGGAGTAAAATATTTGGATAGAAAATATAATATGTAGTGTTTATGTTCGATTTTCACAACGCAAATGTATAAATATATGCCCATACAATGTTTTTAAACACTGATAAAATGATTTACAGGTGCTTCAGCAATTGAAGTTCACGATTATGTACCTTTGCATTATAAATTTTTATTATTTACACCAAAACGTCGAATGTGATAGATTTTTTTTAAATTTTTGCAATAATTTTTTTTTCAGAATTATCGTTTACATAAATGATACATATGGTGTGTAATTTGCAAAACACATATACCTTTTTGATAAGTCCTGCGTTCGTTGCAAGACATGATAAGCGCGTTGTCACCAGCTGCGCCGCGCCGCAACGCGCGCCGCCGTATACGTATCGAACAAAACAATTCGACATGCATTGTGTTCATTTGTACGATATTAATTGCTTTGTTTAACATTATCGCACGTTATTTGATACCGACAGTTTGCCACATTACCTATATTAAATATGTTACGTACCCAATATATTAAAACTAATTATTGCTACTTATTTGACAAACATTTTATAGCAAATTCGCTTTCTTTTCCGAGTTTATTTTATCAACCAATGTCATGGTAGGAGATAAGAAAAAGGCACTAAAAAATTATCTTTTTGTTATACAATGTTATCATTTTACTGGTAATTTTAAATTATATTGTTGATCACGAGTATGTAATCGTTATGGTAAAAGTAAAAAGGAACTCACAATTTAAGTAAGCATTTCGGTTGGTTCGGTAAAATTCATCTGATGAATAGGATGGGCTCAGTGGTTACTAGCTTAAAATAATTTTCTTCAAACCTTTCATCTTTTATGTTAGTACTAGCTTTCGCCCGCGAACCCGTCCGCGTGGAATAAAAAAAAAACAAAAGTGAGTAACCTATGTCTTCCTCCAGACTATCTAACTCTATACAAAATTTCATTTAAATCCGTTCAGCCGTTTAGGCTTCAAACATCCATCCATCTAAACTTTCGCATTTATAATATTAGTATGAACTTACAACTAAAATGGTTCTCACGGGCAGCTTCTGTTTTGTTCTTACTACTCAAATAAATTTCGAGAAACAAAAAGAAAAGACGAGCAGTTAATTTCGTACTCCCCGCAATGTCTCACCTCGAGATTTGAAGAACGTTTATTTAAATGCGTAACAAATTACAATATTTTTCACCATTGAATTTGTATAGTAGTCAGTTTGGTACTGAATATTGTGACGGTCGATCGGCGCTCAGGCAATCCAGTCTGTCCATTGCAAGATACGCTGATAGCTTATCTGTGAAATTAACGAGTAAACAATACGTATCTTCACATAACGTTACATATCTTGTTATGACACAATAGTGGCCCACACGAGTACAGTCGCAAAGAAAACTTTTACACAAATGTTGAATACCAACGTGCGATTAATAATACTAGAATTTATTCATCGTTTTATATTTATTTCATACTAGCTTTCGCCCGCGACTCCGTCCGCGTGTAATTAAAAAAAACAAAAGTGAGTAGCCTATGTGTTCTT
>LD688948.1:5342351-5357585 GCA_003118335.3 Papilio memnon
ATAAAAGTGGACAAAGTGAAACACTTAATAATCTGAGGCACTGAGTTTTAAAACACGTTACATAATTCATTTGCTAATTGAAAAAGGAAAAAGGCAGAAGTCAGTGGAATTACATAGCTTGTTAGCCATGTGTGAGTATTGTTAATATTTTCTAACGACATAGCCTGATTATAACGCCATTAAATAGTAACGTTATAAAATTTGTATAAATATATTTAAGCATTACTTTACAATAAATATAGTGCACTCTTTGTACTTTTATACTAAATTAATAGTATATCCATCACTTATAATTAGTGTGCTTAAACTTATGTGAGCAATATTTGACCGTAAAATAACGACCACAATAACAATTTCTCTCGGGTAATAACAACTGTTATCACTTCATAAATAATAAAAAACCTCTATGTGATGCTTAACAAACCAATATTATCTTATATGTAAAATCTAAAGTGATCCCGTGGGTGTCTTTGATTCTTAAAAATAAAATAGATTTTCTATCAATTGTAAAATTAGTGCTTCAATATAAATATCAATCTAATATCTCCTAACAGTATTTACAATAATAAGGATATATTAATAACAAATGAATTATTCCAAATATCAACAGATATTTGTTTTATAAAGTTTACTGAAAAATAATAGCAATATTTACATATAAAGTTTTTTTTTTTGGACACAATTTTATTAAAACAATAACTTATGGAATGATCGTAGAAGAAAAACTATATATAAAATTTGAAATAACATAACAAATTACAGATCTGATCAAATTGCACTACAAATGAAGCAGTTAAATATTTCTTTGTAATTAATCACAATTAAATTTTGGCTTCAATGCTATTATCTAATACTTGATAAATAAATTGGGTAACTATGGGTTAAATAAATAGAAGGAATGTAAACCATCTTTTTGTGGTGGGATATTAAATGGCTTAACCATTACTATACACAAGAAAAAGTTCAATGTAACTCATACAAATTACCTTAGTAATTATGATTTAAACGTATTGTATATTTTAATTTACCAGAAGATATGTCTTCTAACTTTGGTGGTGTTATAATGAACTTTGCATTATTAACAGATTTGTATTTCCTAAATTTCTCAGCTAACACATAAGTATTTTTTCTGTAACTGTAAATGGCTTTTACTTTGTTATTTAAAGCCATTTTGTCAACAAAATAGTTTTTTTCTATAAATACCCATGGTTGCCATTTTCTTCCCGTTAAGTCTGGATTGTACGCGTCTCTATCGCTCGATGTGCTCGCGTAATGAGCACCGTTTTCATTTTTCTTAATAACTACTTTAGGAATAGAGTGTTTGTGTTTTTTATTTTTTTCTTTATGCCTTTTTATTTGGATCTCATCTATGCTTTTTAGGACATCTTCAAACTTTGGTTTATTCTTCTTTGGATAATGGTGTTTAATTAAATCGTTACTTTTGTTATGACGTTCGTCTGACTTTGGTTTATCTTTAGCTATTTTTAAAAGTTTTAATTTATTAAGACTGTTTTGTGGCAAAGGAAGTTTAACCTTTAGGTGGCGTATAGTTTCTTTCAAAGGGGGAATGTACTTTTGTGCGGCTTTTGTTAGAAGTGGTCTTGTTCTATGATAATTTACTAGTTCGTTATTTTCAGACAATTTACTTATTTTACTTGTACTTTTTGTATTAAAATCGTTAATTTGCGATGATATGGATCCATTACACTTTGTTATTTTTAATAAAATGCCGCAGCTTTTCTCTTCAGATGTGGTGGAGGACACTTCGGGTGAGCTGGAATATCGCGGGCTTTCATCTTTATGGTGATAAGTTATCGCACTGTCGCAAGTCGATTCACATGAATGTACTATGTCATATTGCGTTGGTTGGTATATGGTATTTTCAAAGGACCTACGTAGATTATCCTCGAAGTCTGAATCAGTGAAGTCACTTTTATTATTCACAACTTTTTCTTGTGGTGATTTAGAATTTAACCTTTCTTTATCATATTGTTCTGTTGCTGACTTTGATATATTGGGCGAGGTATTCTTAATTCTGTTACATTTTATTTCGGATACATATTCACTCCTATCGTTTGATTCTGACAAAACTTTTTCCAATGAATCGTTATCGTAATATCGATTGCTATCATCTGAATAATGAGATTCTCTTCGTATAAGAGTTTTTGTCACGTCCATTTGCGGCGTTCTGTATAAAGTTTCGACAAGTTCTGCGTCATCGGTACACATTTCACTGCCATAAATGTATTTTATTTTCTCCATATTCTCAGTGTCATTGTAAATTAGGGGTTCATTTTTCTCTTCGATATCAAAGTCTAATACACTATCACTTGGCGAATACGGTTCATCAAGAACTACATCTTCAGCAATGTTGTCACTAAATACGGTTTCTACGCATGCAACGTCTTCAATCCAGGACTCTTCACCAATAGTTTTACTTTCTGTGTGTTGATCGATGTTTTCCTGAACAAAATCATTTACATCACCGATTGATTCACTGTCTGTATCAATTTTTGTATCTGTATCAATATCTTCACTCAAAGAACATGTTTCAATATTAGGTATTTCATTTGTAAATATAATACTCTCTGTTGCAAATGTGGAGTCGTTTTTTAATTCGTTTGCATAGACATCTTCAGATATTTCAGCCAAACAAATTTTTTGTGCTTCTTCAGTATCGTCTGTTATAACACAGGAATTATCAATTAGGATACAAAAGGATACATTTTCCTCGTCATATAGAGTCGAGATGGAATTACGACGATTCGTTTGAATAATTTCGCATAAGTTTTGGGCAATTAAATGTGGTTCCATCATTTCACAAGGATTAATCTTTTTACGTTTTCTTGGAATCGTACACATGTTTTCAGTGTTCATTGGTTTAATGTCATCGTTGGTATACGTATTTAATGCAGAATCAGACAAAGACCGTTTTAATCGCAAACGACGGTCTATGCTTACATCACGTTTGATTATAATTTCTTCTTCAACGTTACAGGATGATTGTTTTTCTTTGGTTTTAATACAACTTACCTCGGTCGATTCGGCATTTACAGTTTCACTGCCTTCGTTGTTTAAAATATAATCATTATTAAAATTTTCTACCTCACAATCTATCATAGAACTATCAACATGTTCTGAGCCACTTAATTTGTCTTTTACTGTAGCTCCATCTTCACATTCAGATATAGTATGATCATCATCAATAACTCTATAACAACTTATTTTATCACTATTAGAAATAGTATTGTCTATTTCCAGTGAAGTAGTGAAAACATTAGTATCATTTTTATGTACTGAGGTATCTTCAGTAAGATTGGGTTCCGTGCACTCAGAATGTTCTGAAACTTCTCCTAATTTTTCAGAGATTGGCAATGTTGGATTGTTTGTATAATTGTCCTTTATAGGATTGTTAGAACAACTATGAGTACCGATAACGTGATCTTCATTGGTGAGACTTATTTTTGATTCCTGTAATGCTTTATTATGTCTTAATACTGCCTCCTCATTAGGTATTATAAGATTTTGAATTATTCTCGAATATAACCGTTTGTTAAAGTAAATAACTCTATTCGATACTGGCGCGGATACCTCAAGAGCCTCACTACATTTAATGTTTTCATTTTTATTACTTTCTACGTCCGACGACATTAAATCGGTTAAATGGGTCGGTTCCTCTGAAGTGTTTGAAGGTACTTTCAACTGGACCTCGGAAGTTTCGCTATTATTACTATATTCGACTTCTGACGCGATTATTTTGTTTGGCATCATCAAATTACTATCATCGTCTTTTTCAGACATATCTTGATAAAAAATGTTACTTTCTAAGTCTTTATCTACGTTCAAATAATTTTCTTTTACAAGATCAGGATTTTCATTTTCATCAATACAATTTGATTCTTCATCTTGTGAACTTACATGAGTAATATTTTCAGAATCCTTATTAGAAATAAAACCTTGTATTTTATGTTCTTCTGATAAAACATTATCATTTTTATTTACATTTTTGTCAAGAATTGTATCAACTGTATCAGTTGATATACTTAAATTTATATTTTCTGAATTAAACATTAACTCATTTTGAGGCTCAAGACATTTTTCATTTTCCATTTCTGTGACATTGGATTGTGATGGTAATATTTTATCGGAAAACTCTTCTTCTCCAAGATCCTTCAGTAATTGTAAATTTGTTTTGTCTTCACTATAAGAACTTTCAACTTCATTTGGTATGATGATGCTACTGTTTGTAGACAATTCAGCTTTATCAAAAGCTTCAGAAATATTGAGCTCGTCATCAATTAAATTTAGCAACGAATCATTAATATTATCCTTAAGAGAACTATCCCTCGTTGATTCTATATTACTTCTATTTAAGCTAAAGTCAATTGCAATATCTGAAGACAAACTAGACTCTTCCAGTTCGTTACTTATTTTTGGCAAGACGTTACAATGTTCCTGATCAAAATTACTTTGATTTAGGAATTTCATACTTTCATCGTCTTGTAGGATATGAGGTGACGTAACACTATCGTCGGTAACCAAGTCTTGCTTTTTGGTAACGTGCTCGTTATCGGCATTACAATCACGAATAATATTACATTCGTTTTCATTATTTTTATTCATATCCGGATTTTTTATAATAACACTGTCCGTCCTAAATTGTGGTTTAGTTAAGGGACTTAATTGGCTTTCTTTAAATTCTATATCACTTTTCCTGAATTTACGATACTTGCTTAGTTTTGAAACATTATTTTCAACTTCTGCATTTGGAGAAAAGAGCGATAATTTATTTGAGTTTTCAATTTTATTCACAGTGCTACCTTTGTCTTTCTGATCAGAATCCAATATAGGTAAGTCTTTAACAGGTGTAGGCGAATTCACTGATTCCATATTATTAGCATTTATAAACTGTTGATTAATTTCGGGAAAATTTAATTCAATATCATTATCTAGTCGAGGTAAAGATGCTAAACATACACTTGAGTATTCTAAATATTGTAAATTATAATTTTGTTTGGCAGAATCTAAGGAATTATCATTTCTGAACTGTAAATTATCCATAGAACAACTAGCAATATCTTTTGAAGTATTTTCACAATTTAGATTTTGTGCATTTGGTAAGCTTCGGTCAATATTGATTTTATCAGTTTTATTTAAGAGTATTGGTTTTGAAGCAATAGGATTGGATACTTTTTCTATTATTCTTTCATCTAATATGTTTTGAATGGGAGTAGCATTTTCGGCATTTAACATTTTAGGGCTGCAAAGCTTTATTTCAAAGTTACATCCTACTTCTTTATGAATAACTGACTGGCTTATTTTCGCTTCAACATCCAGAGGTGATACTGGCCGGGGTATAGCATTCATTGGTTGTTTTGTCATAGTACTTTTTAAAGGAGCATGATATTCCTTTTGTTGTTTCATATTAAATGGTCTCATATTTGTTGATTCGATAGCTTCTTCGAATTGGTTCAGTAACTCAATGTTATTATAACCTTTGATATTTTCAGGTAATTTCGATATTTTTTGTATATGGTCATATTTAGCTAGTTCTTCGCTTGGTACATTTACCAATCCCAAAACATAAAGCTGTTCCTGCTTATTTGCACTCTCATGCTGATTCTGTAAGTTTTTTAAATCATCTCTACCTTTTAAAAGAGTTTCTTCCTTGTTCTGTTCATTGGTTTCATCATCCCCTTCATTCCACATTTGTAGAAATTGTCTTACATTCAAGTCTTTTTTTACTTTAGAACTTTTACTACTATTAGGAACTTGAGCTGTGACATTTCTAGGTAAATATCCATATCTATAATCAGGAGGTCTGTAAGTGTGATGATCATTTGGAAAACCATTGATATGTGAGTCTAAGCTTCTTACACTTGCAGTTGATGATTGACTTACATAACCACAATCTTCTTGAGTTGTATGTGTCTGGGCTGTATCATTGCTAGTATTTGAATCAGATGGAGAAATTGCAACCGCAGTTGGAGAGAAATGTATAGGATGTCTCAATAATGGGCTATGAAAATTGACTGAAGGGTCCAAATTTCTAAGATGAGGTACATAATCAAAATTTTTCATAGGAACATTTTCCTTTCGATAAAGTGGTAGCTGAGAAATTCCATGCATATTGACAGGTGGATAATTAGGATATGCAACCTCACCATTCATAGATTTAGTATGATTAGCATCATTTGAGTACACACTATCAGAAACTAAGATTTTTTTATTCTGGGATGCTTCATAATCAAGATATATCTTATTGTTGTTAGTGTAAGGTAATTTGTTTGGCATCACTGATTTGGAACTATCAGATGGATAAGGGAACATATTATTTTGTATACAATTTGGTTGCAGTGGCCCATAAGGGGGGTGAATTATTTGGTTACGGTATGCAACATTTAAATTTGCTTGAGGACTTGGCCTTTGATATCCATCCATAATTGGTTCCCCCATCCTTCTGTCAATATATTTAATTGGAACTTGTGGATAGAGAGGATAAGAATGTGGTGGGGCAGATTTTTGTGGATCAAAGGCATGAGGTGGGAATGGTGTGTGGAATGAATTAGGATAATTACTAATATAATCATACCTGCCAGGCGGGTACCTCCCTTTTGTTGGGTAAGGCCTAAATCGAACATTAGGATCTTGGTAATACTGTTCCGGATACAGACGGCTGTGGTCCTCTTGAACTGTTCGATGAGGTCTTATCATTGGCATTGGTCTTGGACCAGCACAACTGGGATAATCAGAATACTGGTAGAGTTCAGGAGCACCATAAGGTCTTAGTGGTCTGATATTAACATTATTAGGTGGCCATACATGAGGGCCATTTCGAGGAACTCCAGGATTTAAATTAGCCACAGGGATTTCTGTAACTCTTTTTTGTTCATTGCAAGCTGAACCAATTGTATAAGGCACATCACAATACTTTGGCTCTGAAGGCAAATTCACTTTAATATTTTTTAGCATAGTAGCATTTCTGTCTACAGGGTAGTTTGATTCATCAACTTTTTTTGATGAATTGTAAGGAGTCACCATTATTCTTTGCATGTTTTCTTGGAATGTTTGTCTAGGAGATATGTTTCTTGGTGGATGATATTCAGACATCTTATGCGGATAGTCTGGAGGTTGCCGATATATATTGTCTGAGCATGGCCAAGAGTCAGATATTATTTTCTTCGCAAAGCTATCATTGCAGTTTGGCGACGGCAATATTCGATCGGGTCCGATGATCGCACACGGCCGCGAGGTCTGTACATCCACTTTAGCCAAAGGATTCGCACCAATATCTTGATATGGTTTGCAGTTATTTTGTAGCGGATTGCCGCTCTGGGCGTACTTTGTGCTGCCATCGTTGATATGTCCACCCAGAGCAGAATCGGTTCTCAAATCTTTAGCATTCATGACAGCCGATACACGGGTGTATTAAGTATTGACTCGTGGTCATTTTTTTATCATTTAATGGAAAAGTTATCCATTTATCTCAAACTCACAACAAAATAATGGATCATCCTGAAATATAAACAAAATATCAACACCTATGTCATCTGTCAAAACACACTGCCACATGCACTGTAAACTTTTAGAAATATTTCATCAATACTTTACATTCGTAGCACATTTAAGAATGAAATATACCTGCAATGTAACTTTAAAGATATAAAACATCAATATTATTTCCTAGGTGACACCGATTTATTACGTCCATGTACACCTTCCATGTAAATCGATTGTGTTGCCTTTTAAAAAAATCAAAAGAAAGTTCAATTGCCCTTTAAAACCAAATCATAATTAAAATAAAAAACTTATTTGATTTTACTACAATTTTATTCACACTTAAACATTGCAGTGGTGCGAAATAAAGTAAACGTTAAAAAAGGAAAAAAAAATATCTTTTAAAGGACTTTTCTCTACTAAACCAGAGAGCTGCTTTGTTAATTGGCTTTTTGGCTGGAAACACCAAAAACACAGAGTCAAAGGTTATGGAATTATGACACTGTCAAAACATACTAACTTGACAGCTGACATAGTGATGGGCCCAGAGTGATTTTTTTTCACTCGAGTCACTCGGTACTGGTAACTTTCTCATTCGAATGCCACTCCAGTGAAGATAAGACTCGAGTGATTTTTATTGACTCAAGTCACTCAGAATATAAAACTCGAGTAACCCAAATTAAACATAGAAAATTCATTTTCACATTAATGTAAAAGCTACGCAAAAAATCTAAACAAAATGTATGAAAAATATCCTTTAAACTAAACCTGTATCAGTTGAATTGTAATATTATAATGTACCACTAATAAGTTATCTAATTTGTTCTAACAAGGAATTTTCATGAGATCCAAATATGAACAGTTCTATTATATAAAAAACTAGATATATACTATTGAGAATGATTGAGAGAAGAAATAAGTCGTTTGAAAGTTCTTATTTTAAATTTTGAAATCGATAAGATTCGAATCGATTTTACTTTTCTCCGAATTAAAAATGAAAGTAATGGACTTAGATGGATCAAACTTTTCTAGTCGTTAGAGAATCGACTGAGAATGATTGAGAGAAGTCTTAACATTCGAATCGATTTTATTTTTCTCTGAATTATAGTTTGAGAGTGTTGAGCTGGGCTCCACTCTCACCTGTGTCGAGCTGGGCTCCACTCTTACTTACCTGTGTCGAACCGGGCTCCACTCTTACTTACCTGTGTTGAGCTGGGCTGCTCCACTCTTACTTACCTGTGTCGAGCTTTGCTGCCCCACTCTTACTTACCTGTGTCGAGCTGGGCTGCTCCACTCTTACTTACCTGTGGCGAGCTAGGCTGCTCCACTTTTACTTACCTGTGTCGAGCCGGGCTACTCCACTCTTACTTATCTGTGTCGAGCTGGTCTGCTCCACTCTTACTTACCTGTGTCGAGCCGGGCTACTCCACTCTTACTTACCTATGTGTCTACCTCGGCCCATTTGTTTCCTTTCGATGTGTAATCGCGTGCGAGTACCGCCTCCCCCACTTTAAACGTAAGAGTGGAGACCACCATCACCATCCATGGTGGTCTCCACTCTTAATTGTGTCTCTTATAAAACATCAGTGACCGTCGCGACGCGATAACGAATAAAGCCGGTAACCACTCACCCTGAAGAAGGACCCCCGACGGGTCTGAAACTAGTCGGTGCCTACACCGGAGTGTTTTCACTTATATAGTATAATGTCTCACGAAAGTTTTAATAAGTTAACTTATAAAACTATGTAATTGGTGGACGTAACTCGACTTCATAAATATATCTATACTGATTATATTTGATTATTTTAAAATTGCAAATATAAGAGTGATGGCACTTAAGAATAAAACTATTTCTTACATGTTAGAAGGTCTTTTAAAGTTAAGTGAAAATATATTTAGACGTATATGAATGCTAAAGGGTATATGAATGCCGAATACTTAAAATAAAAGCATGGCATATTTAAATGAGTCTTCACAGAGTTGAAGACTTTACAACTTTTATTTCAATTACCACTGACACCGATCAGGTTTAATTAATAATTTTACTCTGATTACTGTGCTCGGTATAAACTACTCGAGTGGTACAAGCCACTCGTAATTCGAGTCAACTCGAGTCACTCGAAACTCGAGTTGTCAAAAATTTCACTCGAGTCCGAGTAATATAAAAGTTACTCGAGTCACTCGAGTGATAAGCAACTCTACATCACTAGCTGACCTGACAGCGACACCGACGCAGCACGGACACAAATTTTGGATTTTGAAAACGATTTTACTTTAAACAATTACGTGAATGCCTCTAATCTTATTATGCAATTTATATCATTAAGCTTCATTCTTTCTGTAGTTATAGCAATATATATAATTCACACAATATGGTCTTTAGCTGAAATTTTCATACCACCTGAGTGCATTCGTGGCGAGAGATGTTTTTCGTCATATTTGAGTTCTAGTCCTGTGCAGCATCTTGTTTTATTTACATCTGTAAAGCAGTTTCCTCGCGTTGATGGAACCGCAGCAGAATCTGTATCGAAAGTACATACCTCTTTAAAAATTGACTATCGGAAACCGACAACGCTGTTAGTTCTATTCAAATTCTTAACTTTTGTCATAAATAAAAAAACTGAAGATAGGTTTACTGTTTATTATTTATTGCAGAGATGTGAATATTAAAATCCCTCGAAAAACTCGCAATAATGGCACATTATACATGCATGCAGTTTTGTTGGACGAAAGCCGCTTATATAAAGAATTTCGGGAGCTTCATGAGACTGAGTCAATGCATACCCTACCGCTAGTTACGTATATGGAACCTCAGGCTGCGACATTTAATTTACTCAATCATAATGTAAGTTACTGTGATATGATTTTAACTCACCTTTTAGTCATGAATAATCCACATGACATTGAATATTTTAATTCATAATTTTGTCTACTGATTCAGCCTCAGTTTTATCTTGATTATAGATATTGCTTTCTAGATCCTTATTTTTTCAGTGTAAATCATACTATTAATTTAAAATAAAATAAACATTGTATGTTTATTTTAGGAGGGTTCAGATAAACCTGTTCAGAAAAGTATAAAACCATATTCGCATATAACCACATTAGTGCCTTTGTCAGTTCTTACTGATACCATAAAACTTCCTGCGAGTATACCGCCTGAACTGCTCCAGTATTTACGGTATTTATATTACTTAGTTAAAACATTTAACATAATTAAAAATACTAGCTTTCGCCTGCATGGAATTTAAAAAAAAAACAAAAGCATGTATCCCCTGTGTTCTTCCAGACTATCCTCTACATCATTACCAAATTTCATCGAAATCTGTTTTGCAGTTTAACCTACAAACTCTAACAAACATCCTTCCATCCATCTAAATCTTCACATTTAAAGTATTAGCAACATTAGTAAGATTTAAACAAATTTATTATCTCTAATTTATTTATTTCTATTTTAAAAATACTTTTAATTCAATATATATATTTTTTTATTTTCAGAGTTCGTCATGGAAAATTCCTGCCTATTATGGTGCATAATGTGTTAAAGTCAAGAATGTCACATTTGAAATTAATAAATAATACTATGTCTGATGTTAATGTAACTGTTACGGTTAACCCAACGTCATATGGAAGTTTAAGATTGGCTATACATGTGCGTTTGACATTAGAATTATTGCACAGTCTGGGTTTCGGTGAAAAGGATGTTGATGATGTTAAAGGAATATTTGAAGATACAAATTTGTATTTATTATCAGCTACTGTGTTAATATCTAGTTTTCATGTAAGTAAATTTTTATATTAAATTATTTGAACTTGGACCCCTTATGTCATAGATGAAGTCCATCAGATATATCTTTATTTTCTCCTAAAGACATCAAACAATTTATTTTTATAGCAAATCTATCATTTAATGATATGCCCAATAATCTATCTAAAACCATATGTATATGGCAATTCAATGTTTTATCTGATAATCGCAAAAGCAATTTAAATATGTGATTTATTGCTTGGAGCGCAAGACCCATTTTTATTTTCCCCACTACACAATAAGTTAAAAATATTTTCAGTTTTATCTGAAAAATGATGTTCCTCTTTGATTTTTGCATGACATTATAAAACTTTCATTTGCACATGTTAAAAATGGAACAATCACTGTTACTAATCTTACTTTATTGCCACTATTGGCTTGTAATTTTGTTCCTTTCCAGCATAACAGTCTGTTTCAATTTATTGACCTCTTAAATATCTGAAAAATCATTGTAAATGTATGAAAGTTATGTATAGTATGTTTTTCCAGTTGTTGTTTGACTTCCTGGCATTCAAAAACGACGTGTCGTTCTGGCGCAGCACGCGCTCGCTGGCGGGGCTGTCGGCGCGCACGGTGCTGTGGCGCGCCTTCTCACAGCTCGTTATATTCTTCTATCTGCTGGATGAACAGACTTCACTCTTAGTGCTTATTCCTGCCGGAATTAGTGCTGTTATAGAGGTGAGTATACTGTAGTATGAAATTTCTAGCCATTATCACCATAACTGTTGTATTATTACTTCCAATGTATTTGTCGGTCGTTTTTGTCCTTCCATTTCCACCTATTTTATAAGGTAAAGATGGCAAGAGGTACTGGTTTTGATAGGAGAGTGGTACTACTAGGACATCCGCTTAAGTACAGTTACGCAAATCCGCGGTGTTCCTGTTATATAAAAATTGCCTTGTTCTATGTAATAAGACAAACTACGAGATATCTATCTATCTATTTCTTGTTTATGGCTCTCCCTCAGCGGATTGGGCCAGTGTCGAGTGTTTATGGTTATTGTACTTGGGAGAGACTGGCAACAATAATCAACTACGAGATAGTAATAAAATTATCCGTGTACCACTAGTCGACCTTTGTTCGTACAAGCGTTCTATTGGTTACTGTTCCTTGTCAATTCTGCGTACAAAACATTCAAATGACTGGCGTTAGGGGAATGAAGGGGCGGTATAAAGCCGCAATAAAAAAAACTAAGTAGTGTCTGTTTACGCTTTATTATATTAGTAGAGATGTAATAAAGTGACTGTTTGAAGGTGTTCTATTGTATATGTTTGTGCAGCTGTGGAAGGTGACGAAGGTGGTGCACGTGCGCGTGCGCGGCGCGGACGCGGCGGAGCGGCGCACGGCACACGCGGACGCGGAGGCCATGCGCTACCTCTCCATGCTGCTGTACCCGCTCTGCGTTGCCGGAGCTCTCTACTCCCTGGTCTATGAACCGCACAAAAGGTAAGCGAAAACTATTATTTTCTAGATTAATATGCTACTACGATTTTATCAATGAAAATGAACTTGTTAGGAGTTGTCCTAAATACTTGATGAAGCTGATGGCATTGAAAATGCCAAATCTAGATTAAAATAGATTTTTCATAATGAAATACAATGAAAATTCGTTAGTGACCATTTAACGATGGACTGCGATGGTCTATTTAGTCTATATCTATTATACTAGAGATGGTATAATAAGGGTTGAAAAAAGCAAAATTAAAGAAAAAAATCTGAAATGTTTGTTATATTAGATCTTACAGTCAAACTCCCTGGCGTGGTTTTGTGAAACGACTTTTTTTGAACCATGTTACTAAGATAAATAAATAAAGTGAGATAACGAGACAAGAGAGACAACTGAAAGGAGGAAACGATGTGCAGATAGAGATGTATGTTTGCGCGCAGCTGGTACTCGTGGGCGCTGCACAGCGCGGTGAACGGCGTGTACGCGTTCGGGTTCCTGCTGATGCTGCCGCAGCTGTTCGTGAACTACCGGCTGCGCTCGGTGGCGGCGCTGCCGTGGCGCGCCTTCATGTACAAGGCCTTCAACACCTTCATAGACGACGTGTTCGCCTTCATCATCGCCATGCCCACCGCGCACCGCGTCGCCTGCTTCAGGGACGACCTCGTCTTCCTGTTGTATCTATACCAACGATGGTAACCACACTTTACTTTATTTTTTTTATCATTTTGCATTTTTTACATGTTATTGAACTCTTTAAAAATTAAAAATATTTTTTAATCTTTCTTGTATAGGTAAAGTACATTTTAAAAAGAAATAATAGTAAAATAAAAATCTACTAATCTTATTAATATTATAAATGCGAAAGTGTAGACGGTTGGATTGACATTTGTTCGAATTTGTAATCTTGATGAAATTTGGCATACAAGTAGAAGGTAGTCGAGAAGGACACACGGAGTCGCGGGCGAAAGCTAGAATAATAATAAAATGTTTATGTATTACATAATGTGTATGTGCAGGCTGTACCCGGTGGACAAGTCGCGCACCGACACCGCCACCAGCATGGATGACACACCCGATGAAGAACCACTCAAACAGAAAGAAGATTAACCCATAATTATTTTATTTTATTTAATTTTCAACGAGGCTTGGTGCTACATGAAGCTGTTACTTGTATAGACTTATATAAATATTAATTGATTTTTTATATTATACATGCTATTATGTGATTTTTTTTGGAATTTTGGAAACTGCGCCATCTACCGGATACTTTAGGTACCTTTATTAAGACAGAAAGCTCAAAATGTTCTTTAAATTTGATATAGTAAACATCACCAGCGAAAAAAAAACCAATTTTATTAAAATACACGAGAATGGTTCCTTAGTATTTTTTTACAAAACTGAATTTTCATTGTTAAAATGAGTCCAATTAACTTGTTACCTTTAGGCTTATTTTTACTGACTATTTTGTTTTTTTTTTACTTTTATGACATCTGAGTTAATAATAGATTGTTTTCTTTGAGTATTTATTTTTTAGCTTAGTCAATTAGTAGGAGTTGTAAACTAGTATAGTGGCTATGTGTCAAATATAAACTACAAAAAACTTTGCTTTTTGTTGAATGCAAATATATAGAAATATTTATATAAACAACTAGCTGTTGCTCGCGACTTCGTCTGCGCGGAATTAAAAAATATAGTAACATACACTCACATAAATGTAACTCATTGATAACGTAGCTTCAATGGTTTTTGAGTTATTTCGATACATACAAAAATACAAATTTCTCCTTTTTATATTATAGATTTGGATGTTATTCGAGCTAAGCAGTTACACAAACTAAACTTGTTTTTAAAAATAAAAAGAACAGTATCTGAAACTACTGTCTTGGCTAAATACACTTAAGTGTGAAAGCCAAAAAGAAGAAGAAAAAAAAAAAACTACTGTCTTTTTTTTTAATGATTTATTTTTATTTAAAAACACTGGCTATTACAGGGAATAAAACATTCCTAGATTTTAAACTTATTAACGTGATTCGATTATCTATTGACTAAGACTGGTTGGTATTTAAGAAGTTGTAATAAAAAAAACTAAAAAAAAACAAATTATTTCGAACACTGCTCACCATTTTTTAAAGTTGTTACATTTTGTAGTAAAATTACTCTTGACATATAATATTTAGAAAACTGTTTAGTTTTAAAAGTTTTTCTTTTATGTCTTGCCCAACTCTTGTTTAATTACATTTAATTTGTTTAAATGCAAAATATTTAGCAACTGAAATATGTATAGCCTGACCAAGAATATAAAAAAAAATCCCTGAGGACTTTTAATCGCTTCTTAATATGTCATTTTCTAATGGCAAAGAAATTAGTTCCATAATCTATACTAATATAATAAAGCGTAAACACACACTCCTTTGTTGCCCAAGATGTCAGCAATTACAGCATATTTTTGAATAATTCTTTTTTTTAATAAAAAGCCCTACA
>LD688948.1:5375787-5396063 GCA_003118335.3 Papilio memnon
AGATTACCTCGCATGGGCGTCGAGTTGGTGTAGAGAGGGTCATGCTTGTAAACTACTTCAAATAAGACCATATTAATAGTAGCTGCCCCCTGTGCCTCCTAGAGGTAACCAGATCATCGGCTGGCATGTTACCTTGCATGGAATCTTTCAGTTGCGGCGGTGTGTCCGTGGCGACGAGCGCGCTGAGCTTCCTCTCAAACTTCTTCTGCAGCCGGCCCGTGTCCGACGACTCCTTTACTGACTTATCTGTAGTCAGCGGCAGATCTGATATCCTGCACAAATGGGGCTTTCGTTAAAATGTATTAAAGATGCAAGGGATAAAAAAACAATACGAAAACTAAACAAGACTATGACGACAGCCGTCTTCCGCCGCCAGGTTCTTTGTAGCAAAATTTTCCCTTTAAATTAGAACGCCGTCAGTTTCAACTTGGCTTTCATCATCTTTCAACAGTCCAGTTAATACAGTATGACTAATACAAATCTGAATCGATATATGTTACCAGTCGGCTGCCATCGCGTGTGATAGCTCATTATGAGGTTGCTTGTAAAAAATTTCACCACCTCGCGCCTTCAGCTTCTGTTGTAGAATTTGTACAGCTTGTTCGTGGTCCATATCGACATCTAAATTAGTAATGTATTATCGTGGTATTACTTTAGAAAATAGATGTAATTATAAAACTTGTGCAATTTCAGGACCATCTAACAGAATCTAACACCAAATACACTAGTCATGCAATTTTATGAATGAACATGTTTTTATGTTTTAAGTTACAAAACCAACTCAAAGGAATGATTCGTTTTTTGAAATATGTAAATACTAACCTGTGGCTTTTGTTTCTTTTTCAGGTCTTTTCGGTTCTTCTTTTTTCTGGAAAGTTCGTATTTGTATCTGTTGTGGTTCACTTGGTCCTTGCGGTTGTGGTTGTGGTTGTGGTTGTGGTTGTAGTTGTGGTTGCGGTTGCAGTTGCTGTAGCGATTGCGGGTGTTGTTGCGGTTGCAGTTGACCTTGCGATTGTATTGTTGGCGGTGACGGTAAGCGCGGTTGCGACGGCAGCCGGGGCTGCGATGGCAACTTCGATTGTGAACTGCTACTTCTCCGGCGTTTATCTGCTTCACTTGGTCTTTACGAATTCAAATATTAAATTATTATTATCATTCTATAACAAATCAAATATAATTTAGATTACCTGATACATATACATATAAAGATGTTTTTAAATTCTTCAATATTAGAGAAATTACAATTATTCCTGAACAAAAACTATCAAATCTTTGCAAAGTAAATAAGGATATTTAAATATAACTTACTCCCATGCATCAATTTGCTTAGGGTCCAGTCCGCCTGCACAAACAAAGAGTTAGTAAGCTACATAAAAATTGTAAATTAACAATAATTATTTCGCATTCTTACATTCCTGTGTAGCGACGCCAGCAATATATTTTGATACTGTATCCACTGCCTCTAAAATGGCAATGGTAATACTTCTTATTAAAATGAGTTTTCCAATTTTTCAATTAATAATAATGTTTTTTATCATAATATCATAAAAACTAAAGGAATCATTCAACTTCCTATAAGCTAGTATATGTATGTCGTAGCAGGATCATGTTTTAATTTGGTTGCTCTAGAACGCTACATTTGAAAGTAACTCATACCAATTTTAAGACTAGGCCAAGACGGTCGCCGGCCGTTCTATTACATTTAGAATAGTCCTTTTCAAATATCTGGGATGCTTAAGGTATTTGGCCTGTATAGTACTCTACCAAAACATCCCGCTTACGCTATAACTAATATTAGGTTCTATGCAGCGATTCACGCAATATTAAGAACTGCTAAGATATCCAATAAGTACTGTTATATGCATAATTTGCATTGCTGTAACTCAATTATGATAAAAAATGTGATAAATACGTGGAACGTGTGGCATGGCTGCTTGACTGACGCCCTTCAAAGGCAATTCATTAATACGATCGGTAACTTTTCTATGAATTTTCGGCGCAAAATTGGACGTGCTAAAATTTGGCGCTGTGCTTATCCTGTTAACATATTAAATTAATTAAAATGGAACAATTTAAAAGGTATCTTAACTATTCAAAATGTATATAATGTGGGACTATCTTCTAGATTACTAAACACCATAAAGCGGTAATCTCCAACAATTAAATATGTAATTACATTTCCGCAGCCTGGTCGTGTGTCTTGTTAAATTTTCCAACGGACAAGAAAGGTTTCTGTGCTTCGGTTCTCATATCATCGTGTATTATTCTTATAATTTCACCTGCAAATTAAATGTCATCTAACAGAACAAATTAATTGATTTATCAAATCACACAATTTATAGAAAGCCATAAATGCGATAGAATTAAAGAAATTATTTGGGAGAGCAGTTGCATTATTCTTATGTTTTTTTTACTTACCCCTTCCTTTTACAATATTCGTTAAGTTACTTGCGGCATCAGAGACAGTATCTGAAATTGAAATAAAGTGCTTCAAGAAAACTGTCCATTTGAAAAGGCGTCGAAAATTTTAGGCGACTCGCCACTTGTTTCTAAATCTCGCCCCCATCTACTAAAAAACAGAGAGAGTAAACTAACCTTTTAATACACTTTGCAAGCCCTTTTGAGTTACCACACTGCCTATTTTTTGCTGCAAATCAGCCTTAAGTTGTAGATCCACCGGCTTAGCTGGTATTGCCGGAGCGTCTAAAAGTCTGGAATCAATCATCTTACGTTTAATTAAACGACTGATAATTATCATCCCGTAGATAAAATGTCATCAAGAGGATCTCTGGGATTTAAGCACTTGACTTGTGATTTTCAGGTCTTGGGTTCGAATGCCGCCATTTACCGATGTGATTTTCGATTTTCATATGTACATAATTTATCTGACATTTCTCCTGTGAAGAAAAACATCGTGATGCAACTTGCACTTATCGGCGAAGAAATTCAAATATAATAGATGAAGTCAACCAACATGCATTTTGCCGTGGTTGACTTTAGCCTAGTCACCCCTTACTTGGGGTACGCTCGGAGCCTCTTAGTGGGGAAGGATAGTGAGCTGGTGATAATGAGATAAAACGTAAGTATTAAACAAGACTTACTCTTGTCCGCCTTCTTTGTACGTAATTTTGTAAGATTTTTCCTGTGCTAACACTTCGTCTTGTTTTCTACCCATTAAATCGGCTAAGAAACGCCTTTTATCTTGTTCATCTACAAGTAACGTTTAAATTAATAACATTTCTTACAACATAATAGTTTTTAATATATTTGTAGTCGATATTTTTTACCTTCAAGTGGTGCGGTCAAGTACTTTGAAGATTCCTCAATTATTGCTGTAACAAATAAAACAAATAACGAATACTCTTATAACAGTAAAAAAATAAAAATTAAAAACCAATCTTCGGGTTTTTAAGAATAAAAAAAAATATAGAAAAAAGTAACCTTCCATCTGCTGTTTAGCTTTTTCCGGAGGTGGTTTATCTTCAACAAGTTTGGCGAGTTTATCTTTCACTTTTTCGTATGCTGCCTCATCTACTTTTTTAGTTGCAAGATTTGTGGCGTCTATTAACCTGTTGTTAAACTAACCTATAAATATTACATTTGAAAATTCGAAATTGCGTGAATGGGTGAAATTTCACACAGTTAATGAATAAATGCATAAACTTTTTATCACTAAAAATCCTTTGGTAATCAATTATAGTCGAAATTGGACCAATACGTAATATTTCATTAGTTAAAATTTGAAAACTGCTAAGTTACTCACCTCTGCCCCCCTGCTACGTAAGATTCCTCGTACTGCCTCTTTTTGACGAGTTGTTCCTCTCCCTTTTCCTTCATCGCAGTTGTCAAGTGTTCAAAGGCGATACCTAAAGAATATTTTAATAAAGTATACAAGTCGAGTAAACTTTAATAACCCATATGATTTATTTAGTTACCTTTCACAGTTCCAATTTTTGCAAGTTTATTTGCAGCCTCAGTAATGGGAGCTAAAATCAGTAGCAATTTCCAAATTATTATCTAATGTAACACTATAAATAAGAAATGTAATTGTGTATTTTACCATCTAGTTCTTTATTAATTAACGGTGTTAATTTTGGCGGCAACGATGATTGTAATTCAGTGCGAATTTCTTTTTCCAATTCTTTATTTTGTATTGTGTCGTCTGGCACTGGGGTAGCTTGCAATCTAGTAAGAATAAATTAGCTGTTTAAAACAAACAACAGATTACATTATTACAATGCAAAAAGTCTTCAAATTGTATTTTCTATATTATTATAAAAGTTTTAGGTTACTCATGATGGTAAAAATCAAAGTTGTAAAAATGACCACAGACTATGTAATTAAAAAAAAATAAAGAGCTTGGATTATTCTACACTCACGACTTTGCTGCACCCGCGTGCGTCTCGCTGTAGCCTTTATACTCGTATAGTGGTTTTGTTCCCATCGACTTTTCTACTGCTATCAAATAGTCCATTGGATACGATTCACCCGCAGCGCCACCTAGTGTTAAAAAAATATATTAGAAAATAAAAATACGTTTATAAATTACCAGAAGAAATTTGCACTTACTTTTCATAGCAACCGGTTGAGACAAGACATCAGCGACATTTCGTACGAGAACTTAAAAAAATGAACGAAATGCTTTATTTATTTTTGTGGTAGACACAATGATTATGTTGGATTTTTTTTTGGCCAGTAAATTAATAATTAAAAACAGTAAATAAATAATGAAATTCCAACCTTTCATAGGTACATGCAATTGTGCTGGAGTCACAGGTTTAACGTCAGCCGCTAGTTTTTCCTTAATTTCTACTGCTATATCCTTCACGGGCAAATATGGTACTAAAGTTCGCGTATTTTCAGTCCTGTGAACGTCAATAATTATGAGTTACGGATTTAATAAATTAAAATTACTAAATTTGTATAACTTACTCGTCGGCTCCAGTTCCATACTCCATCGCATAGTCATCCCTTTTTGCGAGATCCTTTGTCGGGGTCTTTCTCATTGTCTCTACCAGTAACTTCAAAGCAAGCTCTAAAAGTAAACGCGCTTATGGCAGCTTAAAGTAGAATACGATTTTAATAAGAATGCATCTTAGCTATCAGCAAGAAAATAGGAAAACAGGATTTTTAACAACAATATTTATTTTTAATCTGGACATCGGAGTTTCAAAAAACAATATGCAAATCGTTTAAATATACGCATACTTCCATTTTAAACACATAATAGTTTCCTTGTTTTGGACCAAATTCAATAAAATAGTAGAGAAGAATCAATTTTTACCTCTATCACGTATATAACCGGATAAATAATTAGCGCACCTTTTTATAACCTCTGAAATATAAAACAAATGTTTTTAATTTATCAATAGCTTATCAATGATGGCATATGTTTTTATTGATTTCTCATACACACCATTCATTTCTTGCTTTAAAACCTTGGGCGTTACTAAGTCGACTACTTTATGTAAAGCGTCTTCAAATAAAGGTCTCGTCTCTGGATCTGGATGAATGCTGGAGAAGCCCGGTGCTTTACTTAACCTAATAAAGTACAATTAACTTATTAAAACTTTCTAGAGAAATTACACTATATTAATAACTAGCTTTAGCCCGCGACTCCGTCTGCGTGGAATTAAAAAAAATAAAAGAAAGTAGCCTGTGTTCTTCCAGGCTGTCCTATGCCAAATATCATCGAGATCGGTTTAGGCTACAAACTCTAACAAACATCCATCCATCCATCTAACCTTACGCATTTATAATATCAGTAAGATATAACACGGCTAAACTAGTCGGTGTCTACCATATACCGAATTTTTCACGTGAGTTAAGTCGTGTTTCATAATTAATCTAATAAAATACAATTATAGTAACATTTAAGTTTATATTTAACCTTAAAAATAAATATCTATATACTTATAGGTTAAAGTAACTTAGTCAAGTCCTTTTCAAACTGCAACTATTCTAAAAAAAATGATTTGAGTTAAAAAGGTCTTGTCTAGTTAACATTACTAATATACTTAAGTATAAGGAAATTCACTCAGAACATTTTTCTAATTAAAAGTCATAAATTTTTAAAATTTACTAACACATGAGCAACTCCGAAATTAGTATCTATGTCATGGTATTCAGGTATAAAAGGCTTCGCCCCGTTGAAAATTAGTTCTTTTATCATAATATCGAAAGCTGGACCTCGTTCCACTAAAACATAATTAAAGATAAAAAAAAATCTATTATTATATAACAATTAAACCAAAGTTAAGACTTACATTTATTAATGACACCCTCAGATAAATATCTTGAGCAAAGATCAACAGTTTCTGTAATTAAAGAATATTATTAATGTATTTAATATGAATATATAATCTATAATTATATTATACTTAATATTATAAATGCGAAAGTTTAGATGGATGGATGTTTGTTAGAGTTTGTAGCCTAAACGGCTGAACTGATTTCGATGAAATTTGGCATAGACAGAGGATAGTCTGGAAGAACACATAGGCATACTTTTGTTTTTTAATTCCACACGGACGGAAACCCGAGCAACAGCTAATAATATAATAAAGCGTAAACACACACTTATTTGTTATGTAAGACCTCAGCTATCCCTGCATATTTATGAAAAATACTTTTTTAAATAAAATACCCTACACTTACTTATTTATATTAACGCTATGGGGGTGAATAATTTGGAAAAAAAATGTCATGCGTGAAATTCGGAATATTGGGGATGAAACCGCATGGAATAACTAGTAATGTATAGATATTACCATTCATGTCAGTTTGCATGTCGTGTGGGGTGACCTTTACAACCACTTTCCTCAGAGCCTCCTGTATTTTTTCTGTTAAAACCGGGTCGTCGTAGTCACTTTCTAAGCATCTCGCATTAGTTAACCTTTTAATTACAAATAAAAACGTATATAAGTATTAATTTATTAAATTTTCCATCGTATATCTTAAGATTTTTTTTATAATTTTACAGAAATTATCTGGCTAATTAGTTTTTCTGGCTGGATTATTAGGTGATTGAATGTTACAAGAATTCTATATCGTATTTAGTGTGATTGGATATTAAAAAAATTGTAAACACATTACTCTGTAGCGGCTTCTTCGTATGTTTCTTTAATCTTATCCTTTTCAAATAAAACTTGTTTCGGCTGTTTACGTAATGTACTTATCAACAGCTTGAAGCCTGGCCCTTTGTCCTCTGAAACCAAAACACGAACATTAAAAAATATATACCAACCACCAAATAATGAATTATTCTCACTCACTGTTATTATCAGCATTCTCAGCTAAGAACTTCGAGCATAAATCGATCATGGCTGAAAAGAAAAATTATCTATACTAATATTATAAAGAGGAAAGATTTGTATTTTTGTATGTATTGAAATAACTCAAAAACTACTGGGCCGATTTCAAAAATTCTTTCACCGTTAGAAAGGTAATTTATCTGTGAGTAACATAGGCTATATTTTTAAATTTCACGTGGAAGAAGTCGCGAGCAACAGCTAGTATATTATAAGGTGGCAAACGAGGAATGGCCACCTAAAATCGCCGAAAATGCGAAGCGACCGCTGCCCAAGAGATCCGCAATTACAGATGCGTTGCACCTTTAATTGACGGAGGAAGAGACGCACATAGAGACACACGCGTTTACTTGTGTAGGTACTTTTAAATTAGAGACAGTTATAAAATCATCAAATACCTTTCATAGAAGCCTCTAGATTTTTCGGTGTTAGAGGGTTTGCTACACCAGAAAGTGATTTCCTAATTTTTTTCACTACAACGCTGTTTATTTCCAAGACATCAAACGTTGGAGTCTCTTTAAGTCTGAAATAAACACATGTAACCTTAGTAGTAATTAATCTATGTCTTTCCAGATATAAGATGATGGCATATGTTTTAAAACTGTTATTTTGGCAAAGGGAATGTATTTGCCAAGACTATTCTCGTATTTAAGGTCTGTACTTACAAATTCGCCGCGTCTGTATATGATTGTTTGAACTTGCCGTAATCTATTAATGTGGCATCGCCTTCTTTATACATGGCATTGGTTAAAATTATAAAAACTTCAAGCATATCACCTGTAAAATATTACTCGATAGAATAGGAGCTTCAAATATAGTTACACAATAAATTATTATAACTTACCAGTAAATTGCTTATAAGCTGGAGCTGTAAAGATATTTAAGTAAATTAATTTAAGTTAATTAAAATACGTATAAATGAGCTCACTTACTCTGCTTTAAAGGTTGATCTTGGCCCTGAAAATGAAATAGAAGCGTTAATAATTTAAAAAAAAACAATAAGAAGCAACTATCTACATCTACAACTATCCTTCATTCTCCATTTAAATACAAATGAACACGATTGAAAAATAGGGAAAATGAAGAATAATTTTCACTTCAAAATACTCAATAATCATTTAATAAACATTTATTTACCTTTCAGTCGTGTTCAAAAGTTTCATATCCAAATGGAAAATAAAAAAAACTATATCAAGTTGTAACTTTATTTTAATTGTTTTTGTTTTCAGCATTTCGTACACGAAATTTATAAAGCACCACCATCGGAAGTTCTTAGTAATAAATATTATGCTTAAAATATGAATTAGTTTGAAATTGTCACGAAATGCTTTATTTATTTTTGTGGTAGACACAATGGTTATGTTGGATTTTTTGTCAGGACTCACGTGTTGCATCATTTCGAGAAAATCATCAGTAAAATTCGTATCGCCGGCCGCGTCTGCCGCGATCACGTCTATAATAAAAACATTAACATACATTCAAACATAATATTGTTTAAAAAAGCAGTCCGGCGTCCTAAAATGTACGCACATTATCGGATGCCACCACACCTCTAACCCCCGGGTTATTCCTTTAAGCAACAATTTAGTTCATATTACCAAAAATGTCTACAAATGCCGACATGCCCAAGTATCGTAGCAACGGACAAAACTGTACTCAATAGTGGATGAAACTTCTTTTATTAATCATAAAATACCACATTATAAGTTGATTCGAAAACATACGTACCATTATCCGATTTTATATTTCATAATATCTGGACTTTTATTTATAAGGAAGATAGAGATTTTTATTTTTCAGCTGCAGATGTACTCGTTTGTGATGGCGTCAGATCAGCTTTAGATTCAGACTTATCTTTGTTTTCACTAACTTCGGCAGTCTCATCAGCGTAGCTCCTTTGCACTTCTTCTCGAACAAAAGAATACTTGCACTTACACTGATGTTTCAAATTTCATGACGAATTCTAATTCTCATTTAACATGTATACTTCGCATCTCGTGTATTACTAAACCATGAATTCTTGAGTGATGCGAATTTATGACACTAACCTACCTAACAGCATTAACCGCGCTTCTGTACATTACTTTCACATATTAAATCAACATACCATCATCCTCGTCAAAGTCCATCATCAGCATGCGATCATCAGACTCCGTAAGGATTTCATCGATCCACACAGCAATCTGTTTGCACGACAATGTCATGTTAAAGATATTTTTGTCAAGATATACAATTATTTTCAGGCGCAAAGAGTTAGAACGAACACGCTCTTGTAATCGTGCAGTCTCTCTCATAACGTTATCACATTGCACAGGTACCTTGTCAGACATCTCCATCATGAACTTTGCCTTTGGACTCGTACTGGTTCGAGATGGAGTCTTCATTCGCATAAAGCCGCATATGTCGTTTAAGATCAAATTGGAAAGGCACAGCATTCTGTATGGATGAATTAATTATAAGTATTTTAAGAGAAAATAATTGTCCTTTACGTGATCTGTGGTCCCATATGTTTGTGCTCTCTCCAAAGCTGATAATATAGGGCAGTACTACTTATAAGTTTTAAGACTTTATAGAAATATAGAAAAACGTACCCATCGGCAAGAGCGTAACGTCCAGGCCTCGCAAGACGTTGTTGAATCCCTCGCGCAAATGCAACTGTCGCGTTCCTCGCCCACAGGAATCTTTTATCATCGCAAATCGCCAGTAAATCTCTTTTCCCTTGATGTCTTAGCTTCCTAAATAGAAAGAAATTAGAGCTAAAATAGTTTTTTTTTTAAAACAATACAATTATACAGAAGGGTTACTGCACGTACTTGTTTCGTTTCCTCTTCGTTTTTCGTAAGTTGACAAAATACTCGTAAGCTTGCTCCGGCTTAAAAGGCTCATCGGCGTCCAACATGGCCCGAATACGGCCGATCTAAACAGGACATGCATATAATCAGTACTTTTTGTTTATAAGATACTGTATAGCAACTTTTTTAGAAAGTAGTATTTGATTACTAGCATATTTGAACAAATAAATAAATTTAAGATGTCACCCCTGACTGCTTTGTGAACTGACAGAAAAGTTTGATCAGTTCCGAAAGTATTACCCACTAGAGAGTACAGATTACATATTAGTTATCCAGAAGTACCCACAAAAGTACACATTTTAAAAGAAATATCATACCGCGTCTGGTGTCAAAATATCAGCATGCTCTCTCCATAGATATATCATATGCCTTCGGCTGGGTTTGGACATGTGTTCCAGCCGATCAGTAAGCACTGCACCATGGCGGCGCAAACAGCGGGCATGTGCCCTGTACTGGCGCTTTGATAACTTCACATCTGTAGCCTTTGGACCCCTTAGCAACGAAATAGAGAATGTTGCAATGCACGTAACTGAGACAGATTTATTCTTATTTGTTTGTACTGAGACTAGATATCTATGTTTTACAATATGTGTGACGAACATTTAGCTGTAGTACCCAACACTTTATTTGGCACAACAGGCAAAAAAATATTGTAGTTATTCTTGAAATGACAGATAAAATTTTATTTGTTACTCTTACCTTGGCTTAGCTGGCCTTGGTGGTGGCCGCGCCGGTCTTTGGGGTAAGAATTTGAACTTCCGCCTCAAGTCACGGCCCGCGACAATGGTTTCAGCGACGGAAGGGGGCGCTGTCGCCGTGCAGTACGGAGGGTATGGGGGATACTCCGACGCTATGAATAACAAACTTATTAATTACGTACTGTTTAACAGTAAAAATGCTTTCTAACAGTAGTACTGCATTGCTATGCCAGACTGTTGTTAGGCGAATTAAGTGTTTTGTCTAAAGACCATATTTGTATTATGTAGCACAGGGCCGATTTAAGCATTACTCGCGCCCTGTGCAAGATTAACTTCTAACTGCAATACTAAAAAAAGCGCTCTTGTCTGCCTTTATGAGTTTGGGGTGCCCCTTTACGCTCTGGCGCTCTAGCCGTTCGCCCCACATCGCCTTACTCTAAAGACTAAGTAATTAAGAAGTAATTATGCAGTTTTCATGTTACCTGTAGTGGCAATGGGAATATCAGTTTCGGCGGCCTCCGACGGCGGTGTCGTTGATTCAGCCATTTTATTGATTATATGAATCCTAACAAATATGATTCTGAAAAACTGTGATACACATCGGTGGTGCTTGAAAAATATAGAAGTGTCACTTGTAAGTCAGTATAATAGATTTTATTCTTCTGTACCAATAGTATTCTAAGCTGGCCAGTTTGTTTGAGAAAAATTATCTTGTTCCCGATATTATAGGAAATTGTTAGATAGTTTATTGTTTTTTAACCTTAACACTTTTTTAACAAATAATGCATTAAGCGAATGGGCTGTTTTAAACTATAAAAATCCAAATAAACGTATAAAATAATTAATAAAAATCTAACCTCCCTGCCCGAAAGAGTGTGAATTCCAAAACTAACCTAATTTAAATTTATATTGAAATTTCAATTCAATATTACAAAATAATAATAAAACAATTAATACATTTATTAACAAAGTTACAAATGTAACAGTACTAGTAGTAGTACGTGTATGAAATATTAATTGACAACGAATAACTAATCATAGGTTATGGCCAAACTCTATTATTAAATAAGAAATGTAATATTAGAGAGTAAGAAATTGATTTTATTATGCATAAAGTAATTTATTATGTACATGTGCAGTGTAACCAAGGTACTATTAAAGCGCGAAAATCGAACTGCCTAGTCTGTTATTGTTTATGGTCTCGAAAATTGGCGGCAAAATTGGACAAAATCGTTAAAGCAACTATGTCTAATGCACGTCAAACAGATTGTTTTAAAATGAATTTCTTTTTCTGGAAGATATTTGGTATTTGGCCTGGACGAGCATCAAGTAAATATTACAAATATTTTTCGGTAATATACCTGTTTATAACGTTGGTAGTTTATAATGGTATTCTCACAGTAAACCTGTACCACACGCCCTCGAATATTGATGTCTTAATAAGAGAAGTTCTCTTTTATTTTAATGAAATTTCTATATCAGCAAAGGTTATTACAGTTCTGTATTATCGCTGTACCATTTTGGAAGTACTAGATATTTTAGACTGTACAGAATTTGTGGAAAATAACGAAGACGCTAAACTTATTATTTTCAAAGATATGAAGAAATATAGGAATGGGTGGAAGATTTACGCGTTCTTTTTGAACTTTTCATTTTTCTCAGAAGTTTTTGTTCCTGTTATTACTCATATTATTTGGAATACAAATTTGCATTTGCCGATATCGAATTATCATTTCCTTAGTGATGAAATACGCGATCGTTATTTTAAGTTTTGGTACATTTACCAAGCGTCGTGTATGTACGGCCACATGATGTACAACGTAAATATGGACTCATTTGTCGCCGGTTTAATATTTTTCGTAATAACATCTGTAAGAACATTGAAATGTAATTTAATGAATATAAATTCAAATAGCCCGAAGCTGGACCCTGAGCTGGAAAGATATAGATATTTAAAACTGTTAAAACTTAAAAATTGCTTGAAACATTATGAACTTATATTAAGGTAAACTATAATAATTGTTGCATATTCGAAAATACAAATACACTACCATTATCTTCAATCGTTCATCCTATTGTTTTTCAGATTAACTTCTAAAGTACAAAGAATAATAAGTCTACCAACGTTTGTACAATTTGGTATAACAGGAGCTATAATTTGTGTAACTCTTTGTGGATTACTTACAGTTAGGTTTAATTTTTGTTTCAATCTCATAATTAATAGTAATGTCTAGAAATATTTACGGAAGTGCCCTTTCGAACTGGTTTCTGCTATTTCTTCTAAAAACATACTTTATACGCCCGTCGTTTGATTTGACACGTCGGAGCCAAGAGTACTTGTATTCCCGACGTGCCAAATCAATTGTCGAGTACCTAAATCGCAATCAATTTAGATAATTTTCAGCCTTCGGCGAGTGATATACATTTATTTTTGGTAACATATCTCATAGGGATGACATCCAGAATATTTGTGCCTGCGTGGCTTGGAACTATACTTACTCGGGAGGTATGAGTTTCTTATTTTTTTTTTATTAATTTTACAAGTGTAATATTTTGACTGGTATTTTTATAGAGTCAGAGTTTAGTATTAGCCGCATACAATACCCAATGGATTACAGAAACCAATACTTTTAAACGAAACATTATAATATTTATGACACGAGCAAATATTTCCATAACTTTAACTGCATTGAAAATATTTCCGATGGCTTTGCAAACATTTATATCTGTAAGTATATTGTCATATTATGTATTATAACTAATTAATAATTATTTTAGCTTGATATTGCTTTATCTTTATTTTCAGATCTTAAAAACTGCCTACTCGCTTTTTACACTAGTCCGTTATGTTCAAAATCGTCAAGAGAATATTAAATTAATCAATTAATTAAATGTGTAAAATAATATGTAATTCATTTAATTAATTGTAAATTATTAGGGGAATAAATAATTAATCAAACACATTTTATGTACCCATTTTAATAACTTTATTCAGAAATACACGAAATAACATATTTAATTGTCCATTAAACATAGATCTAAATGAGTGACCATTTTTGTGTAATCTGGAAACCCATTTTATACTTATGGAGAAAATACAAAGTTTAATTATGTTTAATTATGAAGTCTAGTTTCTCCTTATACACTAACGGCCGAATACTGAAACAATTTAATAACTTAGCTTCGTAAGCGCCGCTTGCAATCTCAGGTGTCAAATAATGCAATTTGGAGTTTAAACATCACCTTATCATTTAAAACGATGTACATATTTAAATGTCGTTTCAGTATTTCGCCGTATATCTTTATATGCCACAATTAATTTATCACAAATAATATTGCCAAACCGTCAGAATCAGTGCACAGCGTCCTTGAAATAAGATACATAAAGAGATCGTGTATAGTCAAACAGGGATATTTAGCTCCGTGAGATGCGTTATCGGCTGGTTCTGTCAAAAACTATGTAAAACCTAAATGGAAATACTTCATTTAATGATAGCGGACCCCATCGTTATTTCGATGATTTCGCCAACATCAAGGTTGAAGATAATTGAAAATATAAAGAACAAGATTGAAAATTGAAATAGCAAATAGCTAGACGGAATCCAGTATGCTTGACAAATGACAGCTTTCGTTTGTTTTGACACTTTTTTACATTGACAGGGTGGCGCTAGTGAGCTGTCATAATTTAGTTTGACTTTTATTCACTCGGTCAAATAGTCTCATCGGTCTATACATACTGAATTATTATTATTTCCATCGACGAAAAAGCTGTAGGGAAACATATATCCGATATTTCAAAAGGGAACTCTCTATATTGTACATGTTTCGGTGGCTAAAATTCTCGAAAATTCCGACTAATAAGAAATGTACCGCTTTACCCTGCCTATCCGTATTTCCATGGGTCGTAATAGTTCCCTGTTGTATGTAACAATCATTCTTTAACGATACTTTTCTCGGCCATTTACTGCATTACTTTTTATTATTCCAATACTTGTCTTCCCAGAAAGTTGTTCAGAAGACTTTTTACACTTTTTGGCATTTTTGTTAGACCAGCTAACCATTAATCAAATCCTTACATTTCCATAGTCCACCTACATTACTAGGCAGTACAGTACTATGCATACTTCCTTTTCTCAAATGAATTCCTTAAAAACGTAAATATAAAAACAAAAAATCTCAAAACTGCGATATCGCAAGCCTTATCAGATCCACAGCCATATTACAGAGCTTGCTAATCCCAAAAAAAAATACTTATACATTTTTTTTATTAATTTGGGACATGGCATAGCTTCCAGTTAGGTTAAAATAAACATTAATTATTCAGTATTCACTCATTTTGTTAATTCTATACTTTTTCCGTTAATCACATATGAATTGAAAATTGTATTAAATAGTTGAAACTTACATCTAAACATAGATAATATATTGAATAAAGTATGAACTTGTCATATTCAAAAAGTACTGAAATATTAATCATATTCACCATTCAACTGTCGTCACCTGTTTAAGAACATATTGCTATTCCTTTTCTGACAAAGAGAATGAGCGAGATGGATATATTTTACAGGTTTTACGACAGTATCCTGCTAGATTACCTCTTTACTCATAGTCGGAGTCATCTTGTTCATTCTCGTCATTCTCAGACTCGGACCCGGTATCACATTCTAAACCATAAGTATAAAACTTATTCGCTCGACGTTCACTGCCATCGGGTACCACCAGAATTTGGTAGTGCGTTTTAGCAATTTCTTTATCCCTATAAGGGATATAACAGACTCTATGAGACGGCTGCACCTTGCCAGGTATAATGTGGCCGTCGTGTCTCGCTCTGCCTATGTAAAGCCTCTCTGGCACATCACCTTCTGAGTAACCGCTAGGAACCGCATTCACTGGCACCTTGTCACTGTAACTACTTATCCATATCAAATTGTAGCCACATAATATCTGAAAGATAAGTAATCAAAATCACATAAAAAGTTTCATACTCATAAATCAAGTGAAAACATGTGAATTTTGTTTCCGAGTGAACCCTGTACAGTAGTAGAAATTCATTGTGTTCCAGCTTCAGAATATTTTTTTTATACAATAAGGTAGCAAACGAGCAAGCGGCCACCTAAATCCGACGAAATCGCGATGCGACCGCTGGCCATGGACATCCGCGATTACAGATGCGTTGCCTACCCTAAAACGACGGAGGAGGAGACGAACATAAAGAGGATATTTACCCTTACTATGCGTCTCCTCCACCGTCTTTAATTTTCCCATCCAATCCTTTCCTTATAAGAAAAGGGTGGAATAGGAAAAGGACTAAAGTTGGGCCTCCGGCACCACACTCATCAGATGAAACGCGGAATTGCTCCTTATTGTTCCACGTCGTCGTCTAAATGCGTACAAAATATTCTAACCAATATATCGTTTAAGGTAACACTGATTCCCTGATTCTCATTGCTAAGTTTGGATACACAATTTCTAATAAAAATAGTGAATTCAAATCACATCCGGAAAAACAACATGAACAAGAAAAGTATTAAATCATCCAAGATTCTAATTCAGTAAACTATAATTACCTGAAATTCATCTTTCGCGTGAGCAGCTCCGCCCCACGGCACGTAACAAACGTTGTCAGACCGGACGTACTTTCCAGGGACCATCGAACCATTATGATAGGCTTTAGCTACATACACAGGCTCATCTTCAAATCCACCGATATATGCACCAAATGGCATATAAAGTTTAGGGTTATACCAGAACGGTTTCGGAGCCTCTAATGGCTTTAATTTATGACTCCGAATAATTGGAGGTACTGAAAATTAATTCAACACCTTAATACTTACAGTCTTTAAGTGTAAATTACCCATTGCTAGTGTATAACTATTACTTTATTGCAGCAATTCATGCAATATGGATAGAAAAATATTATGAAATTATATGATGATGCAATTTACTAAAAATAAAAGCAATTTAATAGTGAAATATGCAAGCAATTAAATCTATATGAATTAATGAAAGCATATTAAAAAAAAAGTTGTACTATTCAATTGTAACAACTTAACACATACATTCAACTTTCCAATGCACAGGTGTTCGCTCCCTTCTCGACTTGACATCGAGGGTAATGTACCGCAAACCAGGCACCTTATTGGGGCATGTGATCAATGGGTTAGGGTCATCACCCTGGCCAAGTCTTATGAAGTTTCCGTACCATGTAATCCAAAACTTAGTATAATTCGACGCACTCAGAACTCCGGGTGTACGAACCTTTACACGGTGCTCACTACCTTTTTTTATGAAACTGTGAGGATCATTGCTCAATACAATCTAAAAAAGGTCAATAGATTTAATTTTTTTAATGGTTTAAAATCCTTGGTTTATCAGGAAGAAATACCAAAGGCATCTGATTTTTTTTAAGAGATTAAAGGTTAATGCGATATTACATACCCAATAATCACAGGTGCGGATTACTTTTCTAGATAAACCTATGATAATATTTCGTGCTGATCTCACTGAGAATGCTACAGCTCCACTAGTTATTTCATAAAATGTACTTTCATGACTTGGCCATGTGGTCAGCTCTGCAATGAAGAGGAACTAATAATATTGCGAAATATTTTAGCTTACAGACTATACTTATTATTATGCTTTCAGATTTGTTATCTGAAACTATTGATCAATACCTGCGAAACAAAACTATTACAAATTCTATGAGGAAATCGGTTAAAGATGAGAACTTGCGAATTTGAATAATTCATGACTATCCAACAAATTAGAATCGATTGTTCTCGATTTTAAGGAAGGATATATGTATTTCATAAAATATATCAAAGTCCATTTGGTTCTAGTATGAAGTGAATATTTCTATTTTCTGTTATTTCCGATTCTGCGTAAGAAAAATATCAACGTAGTTTTAATGAAGTTAGATAGTTAAAACTCACCTAATGGATTACCCATTTTGTAGTCTCGTAGTCTCTTTTATGTTCTATACAGTATCAACTGTAAATAATTAAAACAAAATACTTGGTTTCCAGGATTTGATTTAGAATATTTTGCAAATCACATTCGTTGTCCAAAAGCTATTAGGGATTCACTTTCATTGCGTTAACACAAATTATAATGTCTATGTGGGAAATTAGCAAGACAATGAAGTGAAAATATATATGGAGTCTGATAATAAATCAATAAATAATCAAGATCACCCTTGTATTGATTTCTGTTTCAAAGCTGGGGTTGGGAATGTGCAGATAGGAAAATACTCTTTGGAAAGCGTTGATATTGCGAAAGATCATGTTGCCAGCTCTTACTTTTATCGTTTACTACCAATGGCTGATTAATCTTCCTGCTCAACATAACTTATCTTTGGCTGCTGTGGCACTTGTACCTATACATATTGTAGTCTCATGTAGTATTACAAGTTATTAATACGAGCAGAGATCTAAATTTGAGTTTGATCTATATTCAAGATAAACTCTCACTGTTGTACATTAGTTCTTTGAGAAATTGAAATAATTGTAACAGAATTATGTTGTAAAAACATAAAATTAATTAAATGAGCGAGTCATAATCCGGCAGTAAAATGTCTGTATGTAAAAGTAGAAGAATGGCTTTCTGGGGAAGTTGTTGTGTTTTCCTTTGTTAAGACATTTTTAAATTAATCAATACATATTCCTTTGACTTGAAAATATACCCCTAAGTGCGCCAATCCTAATTTTTTTAAGCGTAACCGGTAATTTTGGGCTCAAAAATTACCAATTCCGGCAAACGTTTTTAAGTGTAGCAACACTTCTCACTCGATATTTTTGATCATAGAACTACAAGGATCTTGATCTTGAGGTTTCTTTTAGACATTGACAGGAAGGCGCCTGTTAGTTTTTAGAGTTACCAGGAAGCAAAAAATTCCCACCTTCTTTCGAAATTCTCCACGTTGAAAATAAAACCAAACTATATGCCAATGATTTGCAACTTAAGGCCTGAGTGCCCGTAGTAATCTTTTACTATTTAAATTGGTACATCTTAATGTTCAAATAACGACGAAGTAGCCTTTATACTTTTTGTTCAGGCTTGTTTTCATAATGAATAATAACAAGTAATCCTAAGTTATCATGATCATGCGCATGGCCCTAATAGCAGCAATTATATGTTACATGAACATACCCACATGTTATAACAGCACATGCGATATTTTTTTTTAATTTAGAATGCAATTCAGTCAGAAGTAAATAATGATCTACTGTATATAGCCCGTGTTAGGTTTGCCAGTGATGTTATTTGCGGCAAGGTACATGTCCTATTTAGTGCTTGTTATATACTGTACAATGGCAACGAACTTGAATACCATACCTATGAAATATTAGTAACACCAGATATTCCTCCACAAAGGATACAAAACTCGCAATGTTTTTGTGTTAAGCGCTAATGTAATATGCTTGTCAAGTATTTATTTATTTTAATTATAATCGTTAATGTTTTTTTATTTTATTATTTTAATTTATTTTTTTTACATGCGCAGAATTTTTTTAAATGTTTGATAACGCTAACCAGTACATAGCCCTATCAGTAACTTAGTAAAAAATCCTTTTAAAATTATTACTACAAGCATTTAGATTAAATGAAATACAACAACATTTTAACTGTTTTAATTAATAAATAATTTATTAAAATATAACACATATAATCACTAGGTCAAAAATAGTTATTATGCAGTGCAGCAAAATAATATAATAAAAGGCACAATGTGAATCATCTACATTCGACCGAGAAGTTTTACTGCGCACAAAGCTTTCTGATGATTTCTGTAAATATCACCATTTTCTTTTGGTTTCACTTGTCATTTAAGCCATCAGGATTTCATAGTCAGGGAACCCTAGTTCTTGCCCACCGAAGGGGATGTAGCAGACGCCGTGCGAGGGCTGTACTTTGCCGGTGGTGATGCTGCCTTCGTGACGGACACGGCCGATGAAAAGAGGCTCACCGTCTTCGGACTCGCCACCGGGGAACGCTCCCGGAGGAATATTTGATCCACTCACAGGAACCCAGTTATTAGGACCACCCACAAGAACCTGAAATCCAAAATAGATGTAAATATACGAGCTGTTCACTTGCGGCTTCTTCCGCATGAAACTTTATTTTGTTGTCTACATTCATGAAATTTTCAATTGCAAATGTCAAAATTCAAATGCACAAAAGACAACGAAGGCCTTTGACATTGGATAACAATTACCGTTACCATGACAACCTTGCTTCCTAGATACTGTCAGCTTGTAGTTTTGTCCCTTTCCCACATGACGGATTTTCTTATATTATATACTCTCCAAGTAACTTGAAAATATATAGCCTAAAGCATGTATATTCAAAAATATACTGTTTGCTGTCATCTTACATAACTTTATAGTATGTGTTTACGCTTTATTATATCAGTATTA
>LD688948.1:5404671-5421005 GCA_003118335.3 Papilio memnon
GTCGCGGGCGAAAGCTAGTATAAAATAAACTAAATAATGTTACAAAATAAAATATAAACATAATTATATTAAATGATATCTATTGGCAGTTAATTTAAATACAGTTAATTATATTGACATGTGGTTTTGACGATCTACCAATAGACAGCGTTCGTGAGGTTTGTGAAAAATGTTCCAATGAAGTGTGAACTATGCCTCTACAATAATTTTTTTGAATCTCTGTATCCAGACGAAATGTGAATAAGAAAAAAAAAACATCTAAAACGCTAATCAATTGATGATTGATGTTAATGACAATTGTTTAATTTAAAAAAGGAATTGGGGGTGTTAATTGTATGGACAACTGGAGTTCCTCGTCTAAGCACACTCAGGTATTATAAATTATTATTCTATACCTTTTAAGGATAGCACGAGTGTCGGGAGATGTGTGAACACGTTTAAATGTCCTTAGATATCAGTTAGGTACACTAGTTTATAGTATCAGCAATGACAGTGTCAACAATGAGTGGCAGAATCAGTCGGAGGAAGCGCGATCGACATATTCCGCGCAAGAACAATGTGTTTCCCACGTCGGCGCTCGCCACGACAGCCCGGCTTCCTGCCGCCGAGCCCCGCTCCGGCTTACTTTCAGTTTTTTGTACATCAAAGCAATTGTTATATAAAACTGCACAGATTCGTAACTTCCTTTACCTTTATCTGCGTTTAGGTAGTCCTTGTAAACATATGTACTAGATTCTAAGATATAACTGTACTAAATTAAAAAGTAGCCATTTTAAATACTGCTACTACAACTACAGTTGAGTTTAAATTTTCAGCGTATTATAGTTTCTATTATTTATAACATAAATACTGTCGAATTCAAGAGGCTATAAGAAAACAAAATAATTAAACAAATCAATCCGACTCCAACTAGAGAAGAAGTTATGATCTTACATGCCGCATGCCCATTGCTGTTACGTGAAGTGTCAAAGAACAGTTACATTAAAAAGCGTTCCAGCGATTACAGACCCTAGTCAATGCTGCTGCTAATGTAGGACTCGGGGGTGGTGATCTTGGATTGTCTTGCGCAAGTAAACACCAATTCCCCCGAGTTTCATGAGTCAACCTATAGTTGATTTAATGGTTCAATTATAAATGCAGAAATCGCTGCTCAGTCGATGCGCACTGAAAGTTTTTCTGAGAAGAGTTCACATGAAGATTATTTGAAGAAAAAACGGGGCTTATCTTCTTTAAAAGCAATTCGTCGTATTTCATACAGTGCTGAGGCTTTTGTTTTTTTCATCTTACTTGTACCTACAGCGATTTCTAATTGAATTTCGCATCCCATTGTAAATCAAAGGATTTAATTTTGTTCATTATTTAAACTTAGTGAAATGTGCAAAAGTTAAGGGTGAAGTGGTAGAAAGCGAGAACGCCTTATGTCCTCAGTTCTTCAATTTAACAGCGAACAAGCGGCGACGGCGACGGCGGTGATAACGAGGCGTATCATTACGCAAGTATCGGAGACGGAGGGTAGCAGGCGGCGGGCGGCGGGCGGCGGGCGGCGGGCGGCCGCACGGGCATCTGGCGGACCGCGCGGGGGCCGGGGGGCGGCCGCGGGGTGCGGCGCTTGAGGAGCGGGGTACGGGGGCTAAAATTAGTACCCGTGCGCCACGTGCGCTCCCGACCGACACTAGCATCACATCAGTAGGCGCGCGACCACCGCAACGAACGCTCGTTACATCGCACAAAGCGTTCACGCAAACAAAATATTATCGTATACTGATCCGCTCCCGCGGCGCAGCGATCAGCGTGACAGTGTTGCAGTGCGAGGCCGGCGCAACGGAGGCGGTGCAAGGTATGCTGATGGCGGGCGCTCTGCCGGCCGAGCCCGAGGGGCTGCTGGCGTTAGGCGCGCTGCCCGGACAAAAGGACACCACATGGACGAAGCTGTTCGTCGGCGGCCTGCCCTACCACACGACCGACAAGAGTCTGCGGGAACACTTCGCGGTGTATGGGGACATCGAAGAGGCGGTCGTCATCACAGACAGGCAGACGAGTAAAAGCAGAGGATATGGATTCGTGAGATATATTTTTATTTTTCTATAAAATAGTATGGTTGTCGAGTAGAATATATATAGGACTTTCTTAAACATAAATGGACACGTAATGCCCGTGCGCATTCGCGTCGTGTTGGCGCTGAAACAGTCGCACTATCGCACCTTATCGCACCTCGCCGCCACCGCTACCTACAGTCAGTGTAAGCACCAAGTTGAGCACACGGTTGTGCCGTGTGTGTACACACAAGTCATATCGCGACATTACATCGACATGGAAATTGAGACCGATCGACGAAGGACTGCTTGCCAAACTTTTCTCGGGAACTGAATGAGTTTGGCGTCTACATCATATTACAGTAAAACATTGTAAACAATTACATTTATAACAATTTCTATTATGAACTAGCTGCTTGCTTGACTGAACATTTTCATTGTTAATATGAAGTGTTATTAGTTACCAATCCAATTATGGGTCGTCATGCAGCAACCAGTGTTAAGAATGAATTACCACTGAAGCGGAGAGATTATGAGTATAATCGTATGGCTGCAACCTTCGCGGGGATTTCACGTTTACACTAAATCCGCACATTCGCTGAGCTATGCCTTACCTTAAAATGAATTAATATTAGTTTCTGTAATGTAATAAAGTTTGATGCTTTTGTGTACTGCGCGGGGTTCGTGGGAAATGAATCACAACCCCATTTTCAATTCAGTTGGGGTAGGGTCCGTCTGGGGGAGGGTACATGTCCCAATGCACCCTCCTGTCACATCCAAATAGCTATTATAATCGTAATGCAGCGTCTATGGCCCGGAATATTGTGCAATAAATGCACCAATGGATGCCAATTTTTGTTTTAATTTTTAATTTCCTTAACTCGTAGCGTAGGTACTGATCGTACACTGGTACGTGGGCCGTGCTAAAGGACTTGGTATAGACAATAGGATGTCATCCGATATAGTACGGGCGCAAGCGAACATAATAGACCCTTCTAGTACCAACCACTACTTCTACGTCCGTTGTGTAAAATGCATAAGCCTATGCTTCAACATTTTACAAAGTTTTTAGAAATGTTCGAATTTCTGGGTCTATGAGTAAAGTTTAAAATATTTGTTTCATATTACGAATATAAAAGATCGTCATCTTCAGGTAGAAATTGTACAACTAAAATAAACATGAATCTTTATGTACTTGAAGTTTGAAAATGTTGATGTTCCATATAAAACATTTATTGTTGCACAGAGTCGTTAATTCGTCACTAAGGGTCCTTTAGATTTCACAAACTAAAAACATTTAGGTAAGCTTAATATGAGGTTAATTATTATCTTAAATTCGTGAGCAAATATTAGGTACGTGTTGAGGCGTGGCAACTTGTGCAAGTAACAGTTGGGCGTCACAGCACCGAGACCGCCTCCGCTACGAGCTACGACGTAGATAGCAAACGAGATAAATTCATTCACAGATCATTTGTAAACAATATTTATCTAACAAACTTCTACGATACGTTATGTTAATATTAAAGTAAATAACATATAATGTTCTATTAGGTTTTATTTTAATTTATTGTACTTAATTGGAGAAGGGAGACTTTTTTTTAAATTACATCTTTAAAAAAAAACTTTCAGACAAACGTCTCCTTGTATTAAACGGTCTCGATCACGTTGATAGGAACGTTTTATAATTACAAGATGATATGATGTGTCTTTATTACAATTTGTTTTGATTGAATTAAATACTAAAATATGTATAAAGTACTTCCAGGTCTTTAACCATGCAGTAATGTAGCCTAGACGTTAACACCTAAATTTTTCGTTAGTTATCGTCCTATAAAACAAGTATGGCGGAACGCAGTTTTAGTATGTTAACAGCAATTTAATAGTCGTCTACGTAGATCAACTAACGTCGCAAGGAATTGTTACTCTAGATATATCACCGGCTGTGCATACACGAAAATATCGAAATGTAATTTTGTAATTGAAAAGGGGGTTTATTTTACTAAACGGTTCATCAAATTTTGAACAAATGAATGGAGAAAAAAATGCCAATAGTCTAATGTGATTAGGACATTAAATCACAGAGTCCTACGTTTGTACTCATTATGAGATTATTGTAAAAAGGTCAATATATTTAAAAATAAAAAACAAGAACTGACACATGACATTAATTGAACAGAGAGGTTAGAATTTGAAGTTTCGTATTTCAGAACTGAATTCTATTGGTATCAAAACTATAAATATCTACTTTATGTTGCACATTAAAACATTTGAATCAATATCAGAAATTCCCTTGAGTGCAATCGTAGTTATTAATTCAGCTTTATGTTCTTACTTTGATCGTTACAATTGATTTAAATACTTCAAGCCTTTAGTCACAGAGGCGTAGCTAAATGCTAAAATTCAAAATTATGGTCACTTCATGTTTGCAATAATGAATATTTTCTTTTAATCATAGTTTATGTAAAACTTACATCTATTGTATATGCTTTCCTTTCGCTTCTAGTGTAGTTTAAGAAATAATTATTAATTTGATTAATTGACGAACTTTAATATAGCGATATTTAAAAAACAATAAAATTAATAAAACGACTCATTTACTATGATTTTTGAATTAAATGGTTGAAGGAGGATGGAAGAAGGAGAGACACAAATTGCGATTTTATTCAATTTGTCCTAGAACTTTTGTTTTCAGAGTAAATGCTATGAGTACTTTTTGTATGGCTATCACATTGTAACAAAATTTCATAGTGACAAAGTCATTATTAATAACGTAAAATACGTCATTCTCCTTATTAAAAGTGGAGCTCATAGCATCGAGTTGTGCCAAATGACGATTGTGTACACAGCTTTTCGTACTATTGTAGACTTCAAGTGTTTACAGTAAAGAGGTTATAATTTTATGTTTTTATTACTGGATAAAATACATTCGTTATTGCTGATATCGTAAACTGTTTAATTCAGAGTACATAATATATTTATATAGTCGAATCTGGCTTGCAATACTGTAAATGTTTTCGTTACAGACAATCCAGTTAATGTAGGTTAACACTTCAGTGTAGATGTGTATTTGACAATATGTCTCTTATGTCAGTGAAAACGTACCGTAAAATTGTAAACATGCAGCGAAACTGCGTAGTAATAATGACGTAGTAAGGATAGCAAGCGTATACAATACGCCCTAAGCGTCGTAGATACGCAGTGGTTTTCTGATTTTTCAGACAATATTGCTACTACCTTTCGTCGCGACACCGTCTGAGTGGAATAAAAAAACGCATCTAGCCCATGTGTTCTTCCAGATGCTCTATATCTGTGTCAAATTTCATTGAAATCCGTTCAGCAGTTGAGGCTATAAACTATAAAAAACATCCATCCATCCAAATTTTCACATTTATAATGTTAGTTTGATTGAATCGGTTATTTGTTTCAATAAATAAAAATAATCTATGTTTTATATCAAGGCCATATTTAATGTAATTGCATCAATGTTATTTATTATGGATATGAAATACATATAGATTTATGTGATGTGTATGTTATTAATGAAATTTCTCATTCGATCGATATAATGATTAAAATAGCTATTAACTTCTTACTAATTATATGTTGATAGTTATAATAGTAAAGTTACTTTAGATTTTGACACGCTATTGTTCGATTAATGTTTCAGACAATTCAAATAATGTTATTGTTTTATACTTTTTTTTTACATATTTATGTTTGTACACATACTAATAGGTTTTCTTTTATTACTCGCCACTTTTTTGATTAAAAAGAAAATCCACAATTTTCTATAGCAATGTTTATTTTCACAAACATGCTTTTACTTTGTTTCCCATCAATTGTACTAAATTATTAACTTTACAATAAAATTCTCTTCAAGTTTATCGAGAATTTCAATATTTCTCAGCGATAGTTCACAAAAGACGTATAGCGTGGCGTCGTTTCGCAGACTGTACCCCAACGACGGTTCGCAAAATGTAGTGTAGGCGAATTAAGCGACTAGGGGTGTGATTAGGGTTGCCACCTATTCATTTCACCCGAACTTATCTTTCCATGATTCATATTCGCTTTACGAGTTTAACATCGATGTCCAATCGGTGTGATACGAAAGACGTCAACGGTCGTCGGTTTTTTTTTTCGCCCACTAAAAGAATATTCCCTGACATTCTTTTTACGCCGCCAGTTCGGGTTTTATTGAACGTTGACAACCCTAAATGCGAAGCGAGGGGCGGTGTTTGAAGGGCACAGGACAAGCACGGGGGTGAGATGCAAGTCGCAATTGCACTGCTATCGAACATCTTAAGAGACTTTGAATCTACGATGAAATATATGTATAATGCAGAAAAACTTCGTTACTACGTAGTAATGGACAAGATGTTTGAATCACTAGCTTTCAATGGTGAAACTTCAAACTATTATCAATTTTATTAGAGGTTTTAGTCAATGTTTGAAATATGCAAACTTATAGCTTGGTACAGCCCTATAAATAACAAGCGTTTTCTAACGTATAAGGAAAGGGAAAGTCGTTAATGTAAAATAAACGCAACTAACCTACTAACAGGCCTTTCAGCCGATAGCGCGCTTATCACCACCCGTAACTAACTGCGAATACGTACTGTTAACTGCAATCGACAGAATTTCATCCCATACACAAATCCATGTAAATCAATCAACCAAACATGTTTTTTATCAATTTATTCACATTATTATATAATGTTAACAATAATTAAAATGTGATTTGTTAATATTTTTGTTTGTAATCTATTTGTAATATCACTGATACTTAATAACTTGTTTCAAGTAATATTAAAAACAATTAAGAAATTACAAAACCGGTATAAGAATTAATGATAAAACTAAAGTCAAGTTTTTACCCTGCCCAAATATTTGCACATAAACCGTGATTTCATTGTGGATGTCAAATTATAGAGGCTACGGGAATTACTATTTAGTGCATAATGATTATCACAAGAGCATACCAAACGATAAAACAAAATAAGGGTAATTAAACAGCGTGAAAAAATTTTATCTAACATTTTTAAGAAATTTAAAATATGTATTTTGTATGGAATGACGTTTTAATACACATATTGTGAATTACATTATTTTCAATGTAAATTAATCGTGATATTGACAGCTTTGTTTTTTGTTGGCAATGCAAAGGCCAAGTTATGCTGGTCGAGTAGTGTCGGGTGAGGTGTCGACCTAACACGGCGGTGTGCGTGCATTACAATACCTAATGACTATCCAATGACATACGCATACGATCTTTTCGTATATAAAACGATTTTATAGTGCCGACTTTACGCGGTGTAACATTATGAGGTGTTACATTCGCACCGACCGGCTCGTTGTTCGCTGGTTTTGCTGTAACACTACGTACTGACTGCATAAATGCTCGCCGTATAACATGTTACATTACACCGCGTAACGTCTGTCAATACGAACCTATAAACATTTTTTTCATTAAATCATTTTATATTTACGAAGGAAATTAAAAAAAAATGTTTAACATTTACAGAAATCCATACAACTTGAGAAACTGTGCATTTACTATATCCATTTATGTATCTGTATTCAGGTAATAATGGGTGACCGTGCTGCGGCGGAGAGGGCCTGCAAGGATCCAAACCCCATCATAGACGGGAGGAAAGCCAACGTCAATCTCGCGATATTAGGCGCGAAACCTAGAGGGAATTTAGCACCAGGTTAGTGGAAATTTAATAATTTATTTATTAAATTATTTAAATTTTCGTGAGACATTTTATAACTAATTATTTTACGGCATTTTATTTTACGAAATTAGACGTCAATAATGCCGTAAAATAATTAGTTAATTTATTTGTTATTGATAGTATTAGAAGGTTCAAGAACTTCTTGTGTTATTGTCGAAGTTCTTGAAGGTTCAAGAATTTGTTCTTATTGTCGAAGTTCTTATTTTTGCCCTATAGCACGGTTATCGCGAATGTGTAAATGTATGCCCATTGTATTGTGTTTCCTCGTAACCTAAATGCCTTAAACGATTTTGTAGTGACGCGTCGTTGGATTTTTTTTCCGGAATTGCGTAATATTCGGATTAGATTTTTGGTAATAATCAAGAAGTAGAAGACAGTACAACTATCGTTGGAGAGATATGAAATATATTTTTCAATGCTATTTGAATATTATAGTATCTTTTTGAGCCGTCTCAGAAAAGAGATCTTATAAGAAAGGTAACTATTTATCGGAGAGTATACTCGGGAGCGTTATCAAGTCTCAGCTGTTTACGAAAGGATCAGCTTTGGGAACACATGATTCTCGTTTTATTTATCCTTTTGTTCGTATCTGCTCTCCGTAGCGACGGCGTGTCGTCTGAACGGACAAAAAATCATACGATCCCGTCGCGTGTGACCCGATAACTGTCTGGGGGGTCAACATATTCTTGTGAACTTTCTTGTCTAAAATCAAAGACGAGTTATGACAATTCTATGTTACTCGCTTTTTAGGTATAAATGTATGTGTGTATTTAAATTAATGTTGATTTAAATATGTGAATATGTTAGCGGGTTAAGGCAGACGTTGAACTGCGTTTAATGGCTTAAATATCACTTTTTAGAACTAAAAAAAAAATGGCTCTCTAAATGGTTATTATTTGAAACAGAAATATGCCTTGTAATCTATAAAGTTTGTTTTTTTAAGAGGGTTGTAAATTATAATTTGATTACTAAGTTTTTAATGACTTACGATTTGCATAGACTTTGTAATATGGTTTCAATTTTAGTTTTTTGTAATAAAAATAACCGATTAATTAAATTAGAACGGTATCGGTTGCCAGTTGGTACTGATTAGACATATCATTCCCAGTGATAAGTTTCATTTAGTTGTTATCTCAAGTATTTGATTAACACTATAGTTTTCATTTAGTGACAATGTAACATTATAGGTTATTTATTTTTATTGACTAAATCTGTAATGCAATACATAAGAATAATAAACCTAGAGAGAGATGGATGGATTGCGTGAAAGGTGACACGATCAAGAAGGGAGTGATGACTGAGATGACGTATGATAGAGTTATGTGGAGGACAAAAACCTGTTGCGCCGACCCTACGGGAGTAGGATAATGAGGAAGATGATGATGAATACATAAGAATAATGTGTTATTTTAATTCGTTCGTTACAGTTATAATATTTTTTTATACATAAAATACGACACGTAAAATTTTTAATTTGTAAACTACTTGGCAGTGAACACATATCTACGTAACATTAGATATCTTGCCAATGGTCTTGTCAGTATGTCCTAGAGGTGTCACAGAGAAAAATATATCGAACTAGATCTGAAGATGAAACCTATTTTCAAGTACTAACTCCTCATTCCAGTATATTTGTAGTTTCTTTTCTGATTTCAATTTATACATTTTTTATTACTTTTTGTACTTGTTTTTTCTTTTAAATAGTTTGAATAATTTAGGGGCATTATTGATAACAGTGGTAGAGCCCGCTTTAAAATTTTAGCACGAATGGGTCGGCTCGACCGGTGCAATACCACGACCACACAGAAGACAGCCATGAAGTGGAAGCAATTCCGCGTTTCGTCTGATGAGTGTGGTGCCGGAGGCCCAATTTTAGTCCCTTTCCCGTTCCACCCTTTTCTTATAAGGAAAGGATTTGATGGGAAAGTGGATTTGACGGTGGAGGAGACGCATGGGAGGGGGAAAAATTCTCTTCATGTGCGTCTCCTCCTCCGTCGATTTAGGGTAGGCAACGCATCTGCAATTGCCGATGTCTGTGGGCAGCGGTCGCTTCGCCATTTCGGCGGATTTAGGTGGCCGCTTGCTCGTTTGCCACCTTATTGTATAAAAAAAAAAAAACAAATATAGGCCTGAATATTATCGCAAGGTAAACTTACCAGGTCTTAGGTAATATGTTGATTAATATAATTGTTCATATCTGTTTTAACAAATATCCAGTAAAATATACTTACAATAGGTGTCGCTCGTTTCTTCCGCGTGGAATTAAAAAAGTACTTAATTACTTGCTTATGTTGTTCCCGACTGGCCTACATATATGTCAAATTTCAATGAAATCCGTCATGCCTTGCTGGAGATACCTTCTAACAAATATCAAAACTTCCATCTACCATCCATCAAAACTATCGCTTTTATTAGTAAGGTAGTAAGAAGTGAGATGGTTAAGATTTATGTTATGGTATATTCTGTTGGACATAGGCATTGGGGAAGGGCTATGTCCTACGATGGGCAGATAGAGGCTGTTTATAATGATCATATATTTACTTTTAAAAAAAATTATAGAGCGATTTCAAATAATACTACATTTTTCGATTGCCAAGATCAACTATCTAAAAGATAATCTGGGTTCAATATGTATGTAAAAAGTTATTTATGCGCGTTTATTATCTGTATTATGTAGAAAAAATAAAATTAAGCTACGGTAAGTCATATATATTTTTTCTACGTTATATTTATATGATGAAATATGTGTACAAAAGCATTACAACGGCATGATGTAGAAATGGTGAGGACAAGTGTAAAGTATGTGATTCACGCATGTTTTTGTTATAATAAAAAAAAATCTATTCTTTTATGAAAAGAATCCAAGGCAACGCATGCTTTGATACAAAGGCGCAAATATTTTGTGACGTAATTGAGGTCATCATCGGAGAATTCCATAGCAAATTATTGGAACAATTTAAAAAAATTGTTTAAACCAAACAAATGTCCAATCACTCTCATCATCATGTTTATGTCAACTTAAGGCATAGTTGATTTAACATCATCTTTACATCCCTTAGCTTGTCTTTTAGTATGTCTTACAAAAAGATCTACCATCTTTCCAAAAAGTGAACGAACATTTTAAACAGTTAACACAGTAATAAAAGAATTTAGTGAATAATTGACTCAACAATTTTAATTAACAGTAAACAATATAAAAAAACTAGTAAAACAACCCGATAAATCTAAACCGGGGAAACCGCACCGGTGACGTATTTCACACCGGCGTGATTAGGAACGGAACAAGCGGTCTCCCGCCCCGACCGGAAGTCCCTAAACGCTCGGAAACGGAAGTGCTCGGCGGAGGCTTGCTAATTGATTGCGCCCCCGCGGCACCGCGACACGCGCAACCCTTGTAACCGGCCCGTAACATTGTTTTGTTGTTTCAATCAAACAGCGATATGCCAAAAGAATTAAATAACTGATGACTTTTGATCGTCGTAAATGGGTTTTTAAGGTGTAGTTACACACGGTGTGGATTTCTCTTGTAAAATCTTCAGTAAGGGAGACCACTTACACACTGCAAGGACTCCATTTCGTCCTTCATAAAAGACTCCCATGTACCTGCAACAAGCAAGCTTGCAAGCAGCTGCAACCGGTTGTTTTCTGTGGATCATCTTTACTCTGCAGTAATACAAAATGCAAAACGACTTAGAGCGTGCGCACACCTGAAACTAAACTATCCCACAACTGTTTAGTCTCGCACACTACTCGATTTTTAGTTATGCAACTAAACAGTCCTGCTGCGAAACAATCGACAATCGCACAACAGTTAAGTCAAAGATGTACGCCCGTTCTTAAAGTAGAGATGACAATTGTATTGGTAAGTCCGCGAGGGTATCGCGTTTATAAACATGTAATCTAAATGACACGAGACGTACCGGGAGTGATTGTCTTCGTCGTCTGCAATGACATGCAGTATAACTTCCGTATATACATTCGCTGTTACCTTCGATAACTGTAATCATTGTCACACAGAAACAAAATCATTTCATACTTGTAAATGTTTTTACTCCTTAATCATACTGTTTTAAATAATCCTATCATCCTTTGTCATTTTTAAATAATTCAACTTATACGTTTACACAAAACTTCTACGTAACAGAAAAATTTAAACAAAGCAAACTTCATTATTTAATTTGTACAGAATTTGTTGCTTGGTAAATTATAAATCTATATATATAAAAGAAAGTCGTGTTAGTTACACTATTTTAACTCAAGAACGGCTTTACCGATATGGCTGAAAATTGGTAGAGAGGTAGCTAAGAGCCAGGAGACGGACATAGGATACTCTTTATTCCATTCGACAGCGATGGATGGATGGATGTTAGAGTTTGTAACCTAAACGGGTAAACGGATTTCGATGACATTTGGTATAGACGTGGAGGATAGTGTAGAAGAACATATAGGTAACACTTTTGTTTTTTTTTATTCCACGCTCACGGAGTCGCGAGCGAAACCTAGTGAATAATATAAAAACGTGATCATCTTTCAAACATGTCATTGACCAAGGTGGCATCGATCTGGAGTTACCAAATTAGGAAAAGGTTAAAGCGTTCAACTTTATTACAAAACATATGAAAACAAATCAACATATATTGTTTTTTTTTAGATTTCCTACATATTTTACATATACTATGTTTTATAACAGATAAAAAAATGTATCACGTAGATATAGTGCTCAGAAATCTGAACATGTGGTTTAAAATTTGTATAAACGTGAGCTATTTTGGGCACTATAACTATACTAGTAAGGATGGTAATTCCTAATCCAGTTAAGTGCAACGGAAACTATTAGCAATGGTAGCTCCCAGAAATATATACGATGATTCACCGAACATATACTAAATCGGGAAGCAAATAAAATATTTTAAACATAACCTAAGAGTAATTCCTACTACAATAATTACTAGCTGGTAAAAGACAACGCAGTCGTTTGATGAGAAAGAAGGAAGATAAGGGAAATAAGAGAATGACAAGGAGAGAAATATTTTTCGAAATGAAAGCAATCCATTAACGACATATTAGAAATCTTGTATTCGACAATAACTATCGATAACAATGCAATTAAGTCTAGACAACCTTGACTTTTTAAACTACGTTAGTATTGAGTACCTAATTAGTTTATTAACATAAAGGTTTGTAGCATTTGTAAATTAAAATATACAGTACTTATTACTGTTTTAAGGCTTAATATTGCTTACAATTTTATAAAAGTAATAACAAAATTACCGTTAAACTTATTTCGAAATGTGCAACTATCCTTTTTTCGTCGTTGAAACGTGATCAGCAGTTTCATATTTCAATAACTGCTAAAATACCGGCGTATTATTGTTATTTGTTGAAACCTATTCAACAAATAGACATGTCTGACAAAACACTTATGCGTCTCGAAATTTCGCTAAAGGCAATTGATTACTAATTAATAGATAAAAACTTTTTAACGTTGAGATCAAAATTATAAGAATTATTGGCAAATAATCCCGAATGTACTTTTGATGCATCATAATTATAAGGCCACAGTTCCTCGAAATAATTTTTGGCTATAATAGTATAAAAAGGGTTTTGTAGATTAGGTTTAGAATAGTAACAGCCGCGAGTTGGCAATGTTTTGTAGAGGTCACGGTATTGTTGCGCGTCGTGCGGGGCGGGGCGCGGGGTGCGGTGATGCGGGGTGCGGTGGTGCGGGGCGCGGGGCACGCCGCACAATGGGTGCGGGCGCGCATGACGGCCACCTGGCCGTGGTGTACCGGTCCCGCCATATGCCCCGGTGCATTACCATGTTCCTGTTTCATTAAAACTACTGGTTTTAATATCTATGTTGTTCACATTCACATCAATTACATATTAATACATTATTTTAATGATAATTTATATTCCCATTCAATTTCACTGACGTCAAAGAATACAAATATTGCTAAATGGATTAACAAGTTTTATAACTGTAAGAAACATACGAAAATTTCGCAAAGTAAAAAATAATTATTTCGATTTCTTAATTACTTGCAGAAGTTTGATTCGTAATCGGCATTCGCAACAGGTTATCCCAAATCGTACAAAACTCGGCAATATTTCTGTAACATATAAATGTAGCCATAAAAATCTTGTATATTCAATACCACTAGACTATATTATGTAGTAGACGTAAGTCGTACGACAGTCTTTGGCTATATTATACTGTCATTTATTATTACAGTGTTGAAAATCGTTGTTCTTTTTAAGTGAGATTTCTTTACGTAAGTGATTTATTAAAATGTGTTAATGCTAAACAATACATTTAGAAGACCGAATCCATGACATCCCAAGGTCAAGCAAATAAAAGAAACAAAACGGCTGTTTCCATTTAGTACTGAATCTGGAATAAAGACAAAGTCCAAAGAATCGAATAAAACATTCATGTTTGAAAGCATACGACTTAGTAATTTAAAAGTCCAATGTAGGGCCCCAAATTCAGTGAATCCATTTGTATAACAATTTCAACATCCTTTAGTAAGACATATTCGAAGATTGTTTCAATATTTTCTTACGTTCAGGTATCTTATGGAAATTACGGATAAATGTGTAAGGTTAACATGAAGAAGAAGTACAGAAAACTGTTTAATTTATGAATAAAAATGATTAATTGCTGTAAATATTCATGACATTCGAAGGTAATACAAGGAAAAAAATATTGAGATTAAATTTTCTACCCTATAGATCCATCGCTATAAAGCGAGAACCCTTGAAATCCAAAAATAGAATCCGTATATTACGAGGGACTTATTGTAACCACTGAAGAACCAGGTTTATTAATTAAACCAATAGAAACCAATTCCCCTTTTAGATGAGTCAACGAAATTGCAAATTGGTGAGAGATGTAAGTAAACAAGAAGCAACTATTCGTTTATAAGTTTCGCTTCTACTCAACTTTGAATAAACGCATTATCGAAAACTGTTAAAACGAACCTGTTTAGTCTACATTTCCTCGTTTCGTTAGATTAGTGTTTACGAGAATGCATTGATGTTTACACTAACTTTCCCATCTATGATCGTATAACACTTCGTAAGAAAATGATTGCACTATTTATAATTATACCGATTTTGTAACGAAAGACGTGTTGTGTCTACACAGATTCTAATCTATGACAAATTTTTGTAGCAACACGACAGATGCTAAAATCATCAAATCCTGTCCAGTCTAGAATTTCTCGTTGTCCTCGTGTAGTATTTATTCTCAAAAGGTGCATATGCACCTTCCTTTCATCTTAACAGTACGGAGTTTTAAATTAGGGTTCATCTCAACACGGTGTGACCGTTAAACTAGTTCGTTCCTGTATCCCATTGTTGCACAGGATACGTTACAGTTAGGGTTGCTAGTTGCCAACGTATCAAAGAGTAGCAGCCGGTTTTATGCTAACAAAACTGCTACCATTTTACCTGCCAGCACTTTTGTTCGAACACAAATAGATAAATACATTTTGGGTCGTGTAATTCAACGACTCTGTTAATACAGTCTGTTGAGTATAAAAATAACAATGTATCAAATATTGGCAAGTAAAATTTAGTCGATTTAATAAATCTTTACCTCTTAATACGTATCTATTTATTTGTAATTTATTTTCCTTTTATCGGTGGCGGAATGTAAATATTTTCCATCGCTTTTGTATGGAAATCTATTCTCCGACATTGATAGACCCATAAAGTCTGTATCAGTCTTCGGCGCGCGCGCATCTCAGTTAAAGCCAAAACAAATAAGCTTTTATTTGGATCGTTCAAGGGTACGTAGGCGTATCAATTATAAGACCGGAATTTATATTTACCTGCATAAATAAATACAGATGTTCGAAATGGACATACCTAAACACTCATGAGTAATATTTAGGAAATTGTGAATAAACGTTCTATTCTAGAGATTTATGAGACGAGTATTTTTACCCTTTACTACTTAAAAGTATCATAATTTCGCGGAATACCAGCGATTTTTCTTCAGTTCCCCCCAACTCATATCAGGAAACACTGATCTATAGATAATGGGTAACCTTGTTTCTAAATGCGCGTCCGTGGTTAAAGCCAGTGCACGTTTTGAAATAGACGACGTCGATTATGAAAACATTGTTAAAGTTTTATTATATCGGAGTGTTGACGAGGGCCGAACGCCACTTGTCCAAACAGCCACGTCGCGATGAATTATTGAGTGACGCCAGCCACGCCATAATCGATTTACACCTGTCTTTAGGCTAAAACTAAAACACTAAGATATTTGTGCCGTGGCACTTTGTAATTAAGTAATTAATGGCCGGTTTCCAAGCTATATTTAACCATTCGTTAGTGTTTTTGGTTCGATAACTGCATGAAATGCGTTTCCAAACTACGTAACTTGAGTTTTACTCCGTTGAAACATAGATTAACCTAACACTAATGAATCACTAGGTAATCTATACTCTATACTAATGTAATAAAGGGTAAACACACACTTTTTTGTTGCCTAAGATGTCAGCAATTACAGCATATTTTTGAATTATTCTTTTTTTAATAAAAAGCCCTACAC
>LD688948.1:5421042-5442916 GCA_003118335.3 Papilio memnon
ATCAAGGAAGCAAGATTGTCAATGTCAAAGGCCTTAGTTGTCATTTGTGCATTTGAATTTTGACATTTGACACATGTAAACAATAAAATAAAGTTTGTATAATATTATGCGGATAAAGACGCACGCGAACAGCTCGTGATAAAATAAAATAAATGGAAGCTTCAGTAACCCAGCATAAGAAGTTTATGTTCGCTTAATCAACGCGCGATAGTGGGTAAATTGCTATGTTAAATTCATAAGAAGTCATACGAGTAATTGCGTAGATATAGGCTGCTATACTTCTGGCAATTGAACTAAATTGTTAAGTGGTTCGCCATCACAAATAATTATTATAAAACAATTGATTTAAAATTAATCTTTATACTAAATTGATTGACCTATGTAAGTTCGTTATACACGTGTTGACACCTACAAAAGACTATTTGATCATGATGAATAAATTATTTAGTTCAATTAGAATCATGTGTATTGTGGTAGGTGAAATTTCCATTCTGAATATATTAGAAAAGTTATAAATTCGTTTTAATATGCTTATGTTAAGCCTAAGTAAACTGAGCTATTGATATAAAATATGTAACTACTAGCTTTCACTCGCGACTCCGTCCGCGTGGAATTAAAAAAAAATATCTATACCAAATTTCATCGAAATCCGTTCAGCCGTTTAGGCTACAAACACTAATAAACATCCATCTATCCATCTAAACTTTCGCATTTATAATATTAGTATGATATGATAGTCACTATATCCAGCAGTGGGCAGACAAAGGCTGATGATGATGATGATGATAGTCACTGATAATACTCTACTAGCAAACCTATGTAACCAATTAGACGTTGTTAAGCCAAGCAATTTGTTTACGCCTTGTTTTACGGTCTTATTTAACTTATCTGAATTTGCCATAACATATATTGCAAAAGTTGGCTTAAATCACAAGATAGTATATTTTTGTTATGATGTAAATTGAACGAGCCACCAGTTTCCATGCTTTTATTGAAATACGACATCGAGCGTGCCGTCTATCAATGCAATGACATTTACCAAGCACTCGTATGCGCAAACTGGGTCAAATATACATACATGAGGACACCTATAATTATAACTAGCACTGAAAAAGAATGCCAATTACTTAAATTACTAACACAATCTAAACTATAAAAAAGCAATATAGCCGTGCTTTAGGTTCACCATTTTTGACGCTTCAAAAAGTGATGTAAGAAGGTTAAATCGGTCCAGTCCTCGAGTATGTCAATGAATGACTTCTGACGATAAAGGCACAGTCATCTCAAGGGAGGTTTTTGATATTGCTCAATACTCAAGTCCTATTGTAATTGAATTTAGGACACTTCTGATTCATCAAGCTGCGAACTAAAGCATGCAAGTCATCATTGATTAATGAAGATCCCTTTGAATTCGCTTAGGGTTGTACCGGCGCAGGGTTGTGGGCCCGCTGCGATCGCGTGCGCCCTTCAACGATGCATTACTTATGCATGTGCCCCTCTCCCCCGCGAAACCCCCGGCCCCTCACTTGGACGCGCTATTTTTATTTGGGTTGTATTTAGGCGATGCACCGATGAGTCCGCACGCGCCGCTCGCCCACGATCGATATCTGTATGGCCACGCTTGGCCTATTATGGCAGAATTGGGGTCCGCCATATTTTCAAAATGGTGACGCTACGAAATAATCAATAACTTCCCCTTGTTTGTTATAATTTATATTTTTGAGAAAAGAAGAACATTTAAAGTTTTACAGCGGTAGGTAATTTAAATTATAAAAAAGTTGAAATCACTTTTATTTACTAGCAGAAAGTATTATATTTTATCAAATATTGGTGAAGGTTTGAAGCTATACAAAACTTTCGTGTGATAAACAAGTATGAGTTTCATAATCCAATAAAGATACGAATAGAAGTCCCTTTTTAAGGTTAAACTTGATAGTCTATCGAACATTTAAACCAAGCCAAAGTATACCGATCGATACAGAGCATACATACAAATGTATGAAGCCATAATGGTCAGCTTAGCTCAGTGGCCACGTGACCACACTATCAGATTCTACGATCATGCCTCCATTTTACTGCCAGCGACGGAAACGTGCAATTACATCGCTTACGATGTACTGCCATTGTCATTGCGATTGTGATTTAGACGGAACTAACTAATTCACTTAAATTACTGCTCTACTGTATCCTAGAAGTTATGGTTCATAATGAATAAGTACGCGTTAGTCGCGGAAATAAATTTATTGGAGATATAGGGAATTAAAATATACTCGTATTTGTAAGTTACGTAACTTATCAGTTTTATAAATATTTCGGTTGGTAATCCTAAATTTATTTGTAAAAAAAAACAACTGACATTCGTTACTTTAACATTAGTTGATTTTGAAACCTTAAAGCAAAGACTATTAACCACTGTTTTCTCCCAACAGGTTGAAGTAGACCTTAAATGTCTTTTCTGAATAGTGATAATATAAATTGCATTGTTGCCGCATTGTTCTGGTACAGTTCTGATGTTTAGAATAAATATTCTCATTTTTTATTTGCATGTTTTACTTTGAGCGGAACAACGGTTTAAGAAATAACGTATGTTTTCCGTCCGACGTAAACAGTGACGGGTTTACCGAGAACGAATACGGCTCTGTACGTACGGTACGCAACATCATATCATTTCAGAACGGACAGGCGTAAACAATGAAATCATTTATTATCACGTTACCCGCTCAAAATACCTCCCCTCAAGACAATAATTGAAGACGAGGCTTGGAAAAATTTAAAATGTAGTCGAAAAGTTATACGTATGCATTTTTGTAAATTATGAAGCAAAATTTATCCTTACATTTTTATTTCAATTTTGAACCGGTATTTTGTATTCCATATCCAGGCTTTCAATAATTTTAATTAAAACGTGGGAGGAATAAAAAGGTCTTTTTATTACGTCTATGTTAACAGTTTTGGTCTGTTTTTTAATTTATTTATTTTATTATAAATAGGTTATAGCCCTTATTTGTTGACTGTACTTTAAAAAGACGTGTCCATCGATTTACGACAGGGGCGCATTAATAACGCCGGAGTTGAACGCAATCCAACTGAGCTATGTCTTCCGTGTCGGATGTGTACCGTTTGCCCTAAAATCTTCGCCTTCACTAAAATGTATTAGTTTACTTACTCTTTTTAATTCATAGATGATCGAATATTGTTTAGATTTAGCGCATTTTTTTCGCGCGACAAAAGTTCGTGAACAAAAAACGTGTAAGTTTGTGTTCAATTGATATGTTTAAGTATAGTTGCGTTTACATCTTGGACAATTAAGTTACTTAACAATTGAAATGAATTTGCTTTCTTGCTTTATACAAGACATTGGTACTTTTAAGGTTGAACTAATGGTTGAGTGATTACGAAGGTTTCATTTTTTATTTACTGCTGAGGCTTTTACGGCTTCACCGGACTGTAAGGTGGCTGTGTGATAATATAGTTTAAGTTGAACTTTTAGAATGGCTTTACAAGGGAACCTCCACTAGTCTCCATGGAACTTAAAGGTTATAGGCGAACGTTAGGGTGGAACTATTGTTGAAAAGTTTTCAATTAACAATTTGTAGCGTACATACGTTGCATTCATTAGTTTATAGATTGTATTTTCTAAATCGATGATCAAGAAACTATAATCTTTAGAAAAATAGTCAAAATAATAATCTTCCAACCATCAAACCTCTTCGTTGTATTATATATGTACCTTTTATAAAGGAGGTTTTTGGTGGCACAAGTGACAATTTGTAATAGACAGGAAGTAGATACAATGTCCTCTTGCCTATGTCGGTTGCTTTCCCCTTACGTCCGTGTAACTCGAGCCCTCTCCACTTCCGTGTGAAGCCATTTAATCATTCCCAATATCACAACCTAGCTGAGGTCACAATTATATTACATAATATCAACTTTTATAGAGCGAAAAACTTATAATCCATTGATTACAGTGCCTACATAATGACTCGACGCACTAGGGATATAAAGATTGTCGAAATCATCAGAGGATTCTTGCCTGTAGGTTTTTGGCTGTAGGTTCTTCCTTTTAGCTTAGAAAAGAAGAAGAAGAAAGAAGATAATATGCTTTGATGTTGTATCGATAGTGTTAGACATTAGTAGAAATTCGTATTTGAAATGGCTTTGTGAGTTAAATGGAAATTGAAGTCGCGTAGTTTTCTTGGTGTCTTAATTATTATTTATGTATAACAGCTGGCGCGCAGAGGCTGGCCGTGCGGCCGCCGCCGAGCGGCAACGACTTGGTTATTTATAAAACAGACTCGACTCTCGTTTTGTCTTCGGCGCGCTCTTTATTTTGTCTAAATATACGCAGTTTTGGGAACGTCGTCGCAGCCGCCTCTGCCCCTACCGCGACACCGACACTGGCTTCGCGCCAAAACCTCATATTTTCCCGCCGTTTTATATTCTGTTTGATATCTAAAACGCGCATGCGTCAATTTATCTCGCATAAGATAGGTCACTTAAAACTAAATAATTTCAGTTCACGGCTTAAGATAATGGTAAAGAAAATCTTTTATTTCTTGCTCTTGTATGAATAACATCAAAGATCTTCAGATAAAATAATAATTTCTGCTTTCCAATTTACATTAACTGAATGACTCTTGAATTTATTTCAGAAATCAACAGATTGCCGGCGCAAATTGTGATTTGTTCTTGGCCATTTTTAACAAATGCAAGACATAACCAACATTGTGTCGACCATAAGATTAAGATGCTGTGGACGCCCCAGAACTAGGGCACGACTTGGTTGGTCAGTCTATTCTCGTTCGCGATGCCACATTGTCGGAAACAAAGCGAGCTTGCTTTTGAAAGCGTTAATGACCAATTTTCGACGTATTCGCGATGTATTTGTGCTATAACATTAGCTCGTTAACAGATTAACGATTACATGATCGTCTTGAAATTTCATTTTGTATTTCCTAAAGACGTCAATACGTGAAAATATCATTTCGAAAATGTTGCAACTGGAACGCACTAAATTGTTACGTCAATAACGCGTCGTAAAATAGCAGGTTTTAATAGTTTTTAAACTATCAATCTGTTTTGGATTAAGAAAGCATTCACTACTTATAATTTTTAGATTATTTTATGGGTATTTAGCGAAATTGCAAAAAGATGGTGGGCGGGTACTTTTAGCTGTCATAGGGAATTTTTAATAGGTATTCGAAGCAATAAGTAATACCAACTGATCAAGTCAACAGCCACTTACAGCTTACAGCCAATAATTTTATAAAGATAATTTGTTATACAAGAATACGATACCACCGCGTTCATTCCGGCCGCGTCTAAAATCGTATTTCCGTAGAATCCTTACAAGCGATGCTAAGCACCCTGAGTCGGCTTAGCAGTTCAACGACCTCAAGTCCAGAACTTATCCTGTAACTGCGCAAAAAAAGACATTAAAACTATATTTACTTTATTTACTGCACCGGGACCGGGACACTGGCCTTATCCTGGACTTTATTACTATAGCTTAATATAAACGAAAAAAATATATACTTTACATTGCATGGAAAAATTGAAAGTAACAATTATTCATGTTACTTCAGTTGAAATGACGTTCACAATCGATTTGTACTGAACGAACTGGGTCACATCAACAAAAGAGCGTCGCATTTGGCCCGAACTACAATAGATATATGGGAAAAATTAAATGAATCAGATAAGCTATGGTGGACAGTTCGACCTCGGCCGTCAAATGGCAGGCCATCGATCGTACAGTGGTTTGAGGGGAAGCATCACGCGCATTTGCTGCACGCGACTAACCCTTTGGGTACTTTTCGTCTTTGAATACCACCCTCACGTCAATTTGTGGTCGTTCGACAAATTTAGCATTAGCGGCTGTTTAAACAAAATAAATGTAATAAAGATTCAGCTCAATAGTTTTAAAGAAAAGACGATGGGGATTTCAAAGTAGAATATATTACAAAGTGCTTCGTGTTAATAGTACTCGTATAGCTGCTATCCAATTAATAATTGTGAAATTTGATTGCAAATCATAAATAATAATTACTGAACGTGATAGCGGTTGACTAGATGGCCTTCCTCGTGTATTACCGTGGTAGCCGAAGCGCAAACTTCCGTGCTGCCCCGGATGTCATCTGTCGCAATCACCGGCATTTCACCACACACCGCCGCGCCGGCCGCGCTGAGCGAGCCCAATTCGGAAGAGGTCACGCTCATCTGACCAGCCAGCGTTAATCAATGTTCCATTGATTGTGGTCTATTGTTGAAATTGCACATTTCCCTAATGTCATCTATGTCTGATTACATATTTAACCTTCAATTAAATGTAAGCGGACGGCAGCTTGTTTTAATGACGAGTGAGTTGTAGGAACTGTAAATCTAATTGCCTTTTATAATCCTGAACGTAGTTACGTTTATGTATTTAGTCAATATCTGGTGGACATTTAACACTATGAAAAGATCAGAAGAGTCATCAAAACCTTAGTTAATTTAGAACCAACCTATTTTATTTGATACTTGTTTTTAATGTAAATAATTTAACAGTTTCATGACTTCAGTATCGTTAAAAATATACAGTTTACTAGATTACAAACTCGTTCGTTCGGCGTAAGACATCAGACATCATGAATTCCAAGGCTGTTGATAATTATATTCTTGTTGCAGCGTTTGTATTTTAGTCGTACGAGAATGTGACATTTTAAAACTTCCATCGCTTACGATGAAAAGCAAGCGTAGGTATAGATCGAAGTATTCGCGTTCGCCGCGGCGTGTTAGCGTCTCAAAGCCATTTATAGCCAGCGTTTGTCGTCTTCTTGTCAAGAGGCATGTCCCTGGACGTCGGCCCGGGCGGGCGGCGAGCGACCGAAATAGCAGCCGCCCCGCGCCGCTTAACAATGCAATAAAAAGAAATTAACATTCTAAAGTCGCCTGCGCTAAGTTGATTCTCGTGTCATTTGGATGCGGTCCAATATGCCGTGATGTTTCTTTTAGACAAGACTCTGGTCGCTTCCGTTAAGTGAGAGCGAAAATAGACGCATCTAGCGCGGACGACGAGAGATAGTTTTTTCTTGGTATCTCGATGTTATTTCCGTTGTCACCTCATTACCGTTGTTGATATGTTGGTTTGTTTGTCGCAGGCTTTGGGCTGGCAGCCGCCGCGGCAGCGGGCGTGCGCGCCGGCTACCCCACCGTGCTACAGTCGCCGTACGGGTGAGTAAATCGCCGTTTCACTTCCACACATGCGATTCAATGTTCAATGGTACATACACTTACGAATTTGCCAGCACAGCGGCTTCCTGCCGTTGCTTACACATCTCACGAGACAAAAATCAGACCTGCAATTATTTTTAATGACAACAGTACAGGGCAACAATGTGCCAAATTATACTCTTACAAACCTTTCCGGACACACTATTAGTACTTTTGTCACGAAGCTAGAGTCTTATTGATGTGAGGTGCACGACTTACCGCGTTAGGTAAAGTGCGCAGCGGTGGTAAGTGAGCCCTGAGGGGTAGGTGCTCGAGCCGAGCCTGAGTGGAGGTGCTGAGCTGAGTTTTGTCTCGGTAGATGAGGCGGGCGGCGCCTGCGCACGGCCGGCGGCGCGACACCCGGCGGACGTCTCACCTTATCTATATAACAAACATTTTCACATAGGTATCTATGGCAAGCGTGAGCGTGAGAGTGGATTTTTTTCGTTTTGGGTGTGAATTAGTCGATTGGGTTTTTAATGTTTACGTTTTATAAAGCTATACGGGGCATGGGCGGCGCCGGCGCCGGCGCAGCCATCCGCGGGCGCCGCCCAGCCCGCACGAGATGCGCATCGTTACCAACACTCGATGTTTTCTTACTTATATTTTATTTATGTTTTATATGCCGTGTTCGTGTAAGATTTTTGTTGATTTGAAATGATTTTTTGTTGGTGGTGGATTTCGTTTAATACACTTACTAAGTTTTAAGCGCGTAACCAAACTTACCTCATAAGCTTGTTGCGCGCAAAACTTCGCTTTTAAAATAGAATATCTCATCACCAATTCTGTATACGGTATAAAAACCTTGATTGATAAAAAAATATGCTTTGTTTTATATCTTTTTCAAATCTATAAAAGCATTAAAAATTGCGAGCGCGTTCCAGGCTGCGGGGTGTTTTGTTACGCGGTGTTACTCTGTGACCTGATTTTAGAACAAAGTGTAGCTTTATTTGTTGCCTCGTTTCAACATATAGACACTGTGCTCTGATCTAGTATTGTGTCATTTCACTTTCCGTACAGCAATAAATATGAATTTTTCCATCACTTCCACTGGCGTGTTACGTGAACAGTAGATCGATGATAACCCAATGCCACAGTTCCGCCGCCGAACCACCACAGCTATTATTTATTCATCGATATTCCAACCTAATGAAAAAAACAATCGAGCGTGAGCTAAATTCGATTAATCATTGTCAGGTTTTAATTCTAAATTAATGAGTATGTAGGCGTATGTGGGCGGTTGGCTTCCCGAATATATGTATGTAGGTGTTTCGACGTCACCCCGAGCATTCTCCTCGTATATAGGTGTGCATGTAAGTAACCGATATTGTAAGTATTCAAAACTAAAATCTGGAACCTTTAGACATCTAACAGTAATATAATAATGATAGATGTGATATTAAACGAATCTTAGTTTATGATTGTCTGTACCTATGTAGATGTGGCAGCTTGTGTGATGTTTCGCCAGTTTTATAATGCTCTTTACGCGTGTTTTGTGACATCTCTTCAGATCTTCCTGTAATAACTTTGATACACCCTTTATGTCGTATTAGACGAGAGAGTTTTGACGAGACATTCCAGGCTTATAGATGCGTATTGGTTGTTTTTTTTTAAATACTGTTAAGAAGTAGGTATTGCACATTGTGATAGTACTAGCGGCCCACAGGTGGGCGTAGTGACCGGGCGGAGTTTGCTGGGCGGGCGTGATCCGCGCATGCGTCTTCGGCCCCACAGCCTGCGCCGAGCTGATCCGTCGAAAGCCAATCTCGAACAGAAATCTATTCGTCCCTCTCGACCGCTATGTAGTTGAAAAAAGACGAACGCTGGAGAAAATGTTTAGAATTAAAACGTGTTCGCGGGCGAGTGCTCTCCGATGTGGCTGATGCGGCACGTTCTCGAGGGCACTCCTCCGCGAGACTTGACCGCTCCGCGTCTCACTATAAAGGGAATTATGCCAAGATGACATTTTTCGTTACTACACAAACGCCTGATGAAATTTTGATAATTTTAAAGAAAGTTTTATAAAGTCTGATTCAAAATTTTTTGATAGTCAAATATAAAAATACATAATTTACTAATTCGTGTACGGGATGTTCTGAAATCTCTCTCGAGTCTTTTGTATAAATAGGTCAAACTAAATCACAAAACTTGTCATTCCCCCATTTCTTCCCACTCTGACTAATGGCTTTACATTTTTCTGGCTTAAAATTTTAAAATATAGGTTGAGAATCTATTTCAACGACATATAATGTACTTACATGATAAGTGTATTCTGAAATTTATAAGCACCCCGGCATTTGACGTAAAATAAATGTGACTCCAATTTTAGATTAACGATATAAGTACCACATGTTTAGTTTATTGGCTTATGTATAATATATTATAATATTAGTTTTGGCAATTAGTATACACATATGATATTTTCAATTTATAAATTAAATTTAATCTTAACGACATCGAAATTATGTGCAGAGATAACGCAAATTTCGAGTAAATCTCTACTAGATTCGTGACGTTCGACCGAATTACGGTCAAGACGACGTTACCAGCCGACATTTTTATTAGGTTTCTTTTTTAATCTCTGGTGGCAGTGACGCACGGTGGCGGCCGTCCGCGGGGACGAAGTACAGACTGCGAAAGCCGTCTCGCTCGGACTAGGCTGATCGATGTCTACTAACCTAACATGACAAGCTCGCGCCTCACAAGGCTAACGGGGCTAGGTAGAGTGTGATGACAGATTGAAAATGTGTTTAATTTTGCAACGATGATTTTTCACACTACGTAGTTTAGATAATGAGTGTGAAAAGTTATCAGGGGCGTTGACGGCTTAGAGTGTGTGTGTTCTGTTGGTAAAAGTGTGGTTGATTGGCAGATTGTCTCCGGGGTACGTGTACGGCACGCCGGGGTATGCGGTGAGCGGGGTGGGCGGCGGCGTGGGTGCGAGCGCAGGCGGGCTGGTGCAGCTGCCGCCGCTGCAGCACGCCGCTGCCGTGGCTGCCGCAAACCACCTGTATGAGTACCAGGCGGCAGCGGCACAGGGCGCAGCAGCTTACCAGCAGCAGTACGCAGCTGCTGGCTTCGATCCTTACGCAACAGCTGCTGGTAAGTTCTTTGTGCTATTGTCTATTGTTGTTTTTATGGAAGAGAAAGGTAAACTACTGCTCGCATGATTCAACACTACTATATTATTCATAGATGTAAAAACAATCAAATGAGTTACATATGTTTCGACATCATTTATTAAAGATTATGGTTGCGTTCTTTGATTTGAACATTAGTTTAGGACGAAGAATTACAAAAGACACGATTTAGGTTCTTTATCACCCCTGGGAATCAAATGAAATGCTTCAATCTGTATTGGACACTTGCCACGGTCATGTTTCGCAGGTGCAGCCGCCAGTCTAGATTTAGACTATAAAGTGTTCATGAATGTGAAGTGTAGACGTGTCAATTATTTAGCTATTGATCGCATTAATTCATAGCATCTCGGGGTCTAACTTATGCCCATAGAAAACATTTTTGGACGTGTTTCGTAGTCGATGTTTTACATAGTAATTATATGAGCCTTTAGTAGCTGTCAAATCAGTACTATTTATTTTTCGTCATAACAAACATCAAACAGATGAAGTGCTTCGCTTTGTTACGATCTCGAAAGTAACATGATCTGTCATAATTTCCAGCTGCCGCAGCGGCTGCGAGCGGCGCGGGCTACATGTCGCCGTACTACGCGCTGCCAGGCGGCGGCGTGCAGGCGCCCCTCCTGCCGCCTCTGCCCTACCCGCCGCAGCTGCAGGAGGCGCGGATGCAATGAGACCGCGCTCAACAGACCCCGTGGCTACACTACTACTCAACTAATACGATGCCTTAGTTAAACTTCAGCCTCTGCGCATTAAGTGGGTAAAAAGCATAGTCAGTTAGCGCAATCTAGCGGCTGTCCGCTTGCAATTCCATCTGTCATTTGCGACAAATGACAAGCTTCTTTCCTCACCTTGATGCGTAGGATTCGTCCAAGTAGCCGCAATCTGTTGATAAATTGTGATGAAACTTAAAAAAAAACTTCTAAGATTCAAGTACGACATTTCCAAAGGTGAATTGAAATTGTGAAATGGAATTGAAAATGTTACCGCTACACAACCAAATATTATCTAAACGTTTAACATTAACGTATCGCGTTTAAACCAAAAAGAAGTATAAATGACCAAAGCTATGAGCTTATACCAAAACATTGAAGACATCTCGATACATAATTCTTTAAGGTACGGATAAAGGTGATGGGTCGAACTCTAGTAGACATAATGTACTTAATATAGGAAACATGTACGTTAAATTGAGGTTATTCTAGATAATAATTAGCTATGTTAAACAAAGCTCTTGCCACGCCTTCCTGTAATCACATAATTTTACTAACATATTAAGTGTATCTGTACATATTACCCTATATTTTCAAAATGATAGAAGAGATTAAAAAAAAGAAAGCTGTTAAATGACAATAAACACTTGAAGAACTGTCTTCTCGCCTTAAATATTATTTTATTCAAGTCCAAAATCTTTATTTTACTAGACTTTTATTAGGCTAAACGAATGCTTCATTACTCAAGTTACATGTTTACTATCGTTTTTTATTTATTTTTAAGTTTTTTGTTTTATCCGACGATTTTATATAAATTATCTTGATTTTATCTCTGATATCCTATATCTTCTCATCTGTTCTTTTTTAATATATGACGAAAAACATTTTTATATATAAAACATTTAAGTATATTTCATATCTATTTAATTTGTACAGTAATTCTGGACGAATAACTAAAGTTTGTCAAATCACAGCTTACTTTGATAATTCGCAATTTTATCCTAAAAGTTACATTTCAGAAGAGTTTAAATACAGTCGCTATGACAACTTTTAAAATATAACCTAGTATGTAAATCATAAAGTTAGATATAAAAGAAATCTAATTATTTTCTTAGCGATTGAATTCACGTCCGTCGACTAAGACTGATGTCTATAGTTGTAGCTGAAGAGATAATGCTATGTGTATGTAATGTAGCTTTTATAAGTCGATAATTACATGTCCATATTGCTCAATGTGTCCAGGAAGGACGGTTTAGCGTAAGGAAGGAGAGCAATAAAGGGCTTATTTAATATTATAATTAATATATGTACTTTTATCGCTGTAGACTTAGTTCGTAATAAACGCCCTTCTAACATTATGTTCTCCAAAGCGGTATAGGGTACTTACTAGGTAGTTTAATTCAATTACTAGTCCATGTAATTTTAATGATAAATAAATTAGACTTCCGCCGGCCGTTCCTAATTAACTAACATAACGAAACTCTAGCCTCATTTAATCTATGGTTTCTGCTTTTTAAAGAAATATATAACTTCGTAAGAACACAAGCAATTAAGGTTTTTAATGGTGAGGCTGTAAGATCAGAGCGTGGAGGGGCCGGCATGTAGTACAAGTTAAGGGCATTAGGCCTGTAGGGACTACTGAACCTAAGGTCTTAAGGTTAATATTAATGTAATTTGCTGTTATTCGTAATTTATTTTGTTGATATTTGTAAAGCGTCATGTTGATAACTATTTATTGTGGAAGAGTAATAAAAAATTGTTAAATATTTAACGACCGAATCGAATCTCCCTTAGGGCCCTCGTAGACTACCGACTTTTTACTGGCTGATAGGTTAGTCGGGCTTTTAATCAGTATGAGCATGTGATGAGGTGCGCACATTACGCCGATTTCGTTTTACATGATTTTGGAATGCGACTCGATTAAATTGTAGGTCGATTAAAAGTCAGTAGTGTGTGAGGGCTTTAGAGTCTTGTCATCGTCTAAGTCTTGAATTATGATTCGGTCCAATATTATATTGAAATATACACAGTAAACTTTTTAATCTTAAGTAGGTTTAAATGTTTAATGCATACCAAATGGAACATTAAATCGTTTTAGCCATAGTCGTGGCCATCTTGCCTTACATATACTACTTATTGTATAGTTTATATAAAAGAATATATAATATATTGCTATACATATCATCGAACCGGGTGTACGAATTCAGTGTCAATGTGCACTGTTCAGTCCATTTTATAGTGCATTTCATTCACAGTAATTAAGCACAATTATTTATGTATTACGTACTCGATAAATGGAAGTTCATAATAAAATACTTAATAATTGTTATGAGTAAATTAAAATTATACTGTAATTGTACTTAATTTAGGTTTAACTAAAATGGAAAATAATTTTGTAAGGTAAAAAAATCACCGTTTTTTATTTAAACCCAACCCCACGTAGTTTTAAGATGAACCGGAGTTTGCTACAGTTTATTTTTATAAATACTAAGATGTTTGTCGTTCAGAGGCATTTGTGTCGTCAGAAATATTGGCACGGAATCAACTCCGATTCAGTAGTATCAAATAGCCTATTGCATAGTCATATGATCACAAATCTTGATAAATATTTTTATAAATAGTATGATATTCTCTTTTGTAATTGACGAATAGTCAACTATTTAACTAAAAATGACGAAAGTATGAGCAGTAAAACAACATTTAAGCTACAAACCACATAATTCAAACTAGATTCAGTAAGTAAAACAGATCGACTTCTTTCTTGAATATCATAATACAGCTATCGAAATTTCATAGTACAGAAACATATTCCCAAATATAAGCAAGCCAACGTAATCTACAGTATACCAGTTCTAGTACATTCTACAAGGAAATTCGACTCCCCTTTGCTACTTATTCGCCCTCCCCAATCCCCATTGCAACTGCTTTGTTAAAATCCTTTGGGGTTGGACGAGATGAGAATATTTATGTCGTAAGTACCTATAGGTTGCGATGTATGATGATTTAAAAATTATTGTGCAACAATTTTATATTTGCAGTGATGTCTATTTTTTATTAAACTTCGCACTTTGCTGCCATTCTTTTTGGGGTTCAGTTGAATTTGTAAGAAATAATAAAATATTACAATCATTTGTCTAAGCGAACGCAATCCACTAAAAAGTGTTTCAAATATGAAAACATTATTAATAATCCTTCAAAATCTCAAAGAGCTTATCCCACTCATGTGGAGTCAGCGCTAAAGGTTTAATTTTTACGAGCGACCGTTTGTCGCCAACCCTATATGAGAGGAATAAATTAAAATTATCATGATAGTCTTTGCGGAGATACATCCTGTAAGAAATACTTTTTATATATAATATGTGTGGATGTCCTACTAGAACGATTGAGCTCTTGTCGAAAAATTTAAGCCGAGCGAGACCTCAATACTTGTACCTTTTATCCCTCTCTGACGATGGTGACCATGTTGAAATATGATTTAAGGACAACGATTTAAAAAAAATCTTGTTTTTGTTGTCTGACGTCAGCAGTTTACTGCTTCAGATGGATTTTAATGTATTATTGTTATCATTAATGTATCACCAAAAACAATACAAAATACATAATTAATCTCACTCGGATTCATTTTTATTTTGCGTGCAACAAGACACTTACACCCTTAACATAAGGTTTTATTTTCTTTATTTTAACTGTAAGATCTACAGATAGAACGTATTCCTGTTCTAGTAGTACTTCCATGATAATATGATAAAAAAAACAACAACAATCGACAATTTAGTTTAGATAAATTCCAGATAACGTCATGTCAATTTTTGTTTTTACTCATCTGTAGCCTTACTCTATGCCGTCACTGTCAAACTGTCAAATTGACATACGTCAAGTTGCTTAAGTTGCTGAAAAAAAATAAGTTGCTATTTCTGTTTAGTATACAAGCTTTTTTATTAATTCCATATAATTTCAACAGCACTATATTTGTAATTGCCACATATATATTATAAAAAAATAGGAAGTACATTTGTTTCTTTACACAATGTGTATATCATGAAATAGAAGCTATTTGACAACGTACTTGTATTTCCCGGTTAATACATCGAACTTTTCTGGATTTGTTGTATATCATCAACATGGCAGGTCAAGGCCACCAGTTCCCTGGTAATTTCCAGGGTAATCCGGGAGCTATGAGGTCAGGATATGGCGGTGGACCAATGGGTGGCCAAATGCCACAAATGCCAAATCAATTAACAGGTATCATTTATTTATTCTTCAACAATTGCTATTGTCAACTTTTGCACTCTTATAAAATTTTGTTGATTTAAAGTAAATTGTTAAATGTCACACTTATAATTGATACTATGAACTCTTAATATAGTAATGTTTGTAATATTTCCAGGTGTTATGGCAGGTCCAATGGGTAATGCTGGTCTGGTTGGTATGGGCAATCAAATGGTACCACCATATGGAGCTGCGATGCAAAACCAAATGGGCAACATGGCAATGGGACCACAAGTAAGTAAATTTTGATGTCTAAACAAAATAGTTGAACATTTTAATTTTTTATACTAGGAAACATCAAAGAATTAAGCATGTTTTATTTACTTGTAGGGATAGCATACAAGTCAGTCATAAATCCACTTTTGGTTATTTAAAAGTGCATTAGGAAATGCAGATGTCTATGGGCAGTGTATGCTTCACAATTGCGGTGGTTGCTTGCTTGTTTGTCCGTGTACTATAAAAGTATAACTTTATTTACAGCCTGTATTTATATAAGCTGATCTTTATCTTTATGTCAGTTTCTGCAAGAGGTCCATCTACTTAATATATTTATCAATTAATTGCAGGGAATGGGAGTGGGCGGAGGAATGGGGCCCAGTGCAGCAATGGTACAGCAAGTTGTACAACAACAAGGTAAAAATTTATTTTCAAGTTTTCATTATATTGATATTGTACCAATACGCCATGTACCAATGTGATTTTTCGATTTTTTGAATTTTCATATGTACATAATTTAACCGACGTTCTTATGGTGAAGGAAAACATCGTGATGCAATCTGCACGTATCGGCGAAGAAATTCAAAGATATGTGTGAAGTCAACCAACCCGCACTTGGCCAGCGTGGTTGACTATGGCCTAGTCACCCTAACTTTAGGGTAGGCGCCGAGCCCCTCGGTGGGGACGTATAGTGAGCTGGTGATAATATTGATATTATTATAATATTGTTTGTTGTAGATGTTTGAGATTGGTTAACTAAATAAGTAATGTGCACTCGGCTGAAAAGATTGTTCCTTACATATCAAATCAGTTATTTACAATGAGTTTGTTTTCATACTACAGTTAGAGGAGTATACTTATTCCCAAGCTGTCAAATAATGGGTACTATATTTCAGTTTTTGTGATGTAAATGATCTAAAACTAAAAATGGCTTAACTAATATGACTGTCCGGTGACACCACCAACTAGTTTCGGATCCTCAGCGTGAGGTGCGAAGAAAGCAAAATAAATGGACCCCCAGCATATTCTAAACTAGTTGGTGCCACAAGACAAACAAATGTGAGTTAAGCCGTTTTTAATTTTTGATGATGTTTCACCAAAGTTTAAACAATTTAATTGATATAAATGATTGTTATTTACAGCTATGCAATCCGTACCTGTACCAGTAGCGCCGCCCGCGCCGCCCTCAGCCCCGCCGCAGCAGAATAAAGACTTCAACACCGCTTCTCTGTGCAAGTAAGATTGGTTTTTACAAAAATTCTTTTGAGTTAACAACCATACATAGAGTTTATTGCAATAATATTTTCTTGATAATAATAGAAGTCTGTGTGTTGCAAATTTTACTTAACACGTTAAACGCCATGGGGGTCACCGGTGACCTCACCCTTCCTCTATCATAGCGCCATGGGGGTCACCGGTGACCTCAACGTATAGTCATATTCAAACTACTTTTTACTACCGGTGACCTCAGATATGTATTTGACTGTAACTATGTAACCCATGTACAGAATTGAATAAAACTTATTTTCTATACGTATCGTAACATAATAAACAAATTACGACCAAAAGTATTTTTATGATTTTTATTTTTTTCTATCGGCGTTTAACGTGTTAATAATTTCTACTTTGGGACACAGTTTTAGCATGTATTTTAAACACTTTACTACTTGTATTATTTATTATTAATTTTGTTTAAAATAAACTTGTCGCAAAACTTGCATTATTCACACTGCTTCACAGATTTTCTAAAAATTCTTGTTCTTCACAACTGACTTGGCACTACACGAATCTAATGCAAATTTTGTTGATAACCAATATGTCCCCAAAATCATAAAGTTACTATTTTCGTGCTATAGTACTGTGAATGTTAAATAGGTTTGGACAAGAAACAGTTCAAGATATAGTTAGTAGGACACAAGATGTGTTCCAAACATTAAAAGCTATCCAGCCTCCGAACGGCACACAGCACGGAGAAAATGCCAGCAACGACAAGAAAGCAAAAATGCAAGAACAACTACGCACAATACGATTGCTATTTAAAAGGCTGCGGTTGATTTATGAGAAATGCAATGAAACCTGTCAGGTAGAGGTATAACTTTTTTTTATAATATATTTAGTTTGCACTGAAAAAAAATTGTCATAGTTACACAACAGTTTATCTATCTAATATTTGCGTTCGAAGACAAATTAGTCCCTTTCCAGCCTTTTTTGGGATGGGAAGGGAAGGGATTTGATGGTGAAGGAGACACAGGAAGGGGAAATATTATGTGCGTCTCCTGCTCCGTCCATTTTTAATCAATGTACTAAACTTTTAAACAATGAATTTTTAAAATTTCTTAGCACTTTTTAATAAGTATTAAAAACCCCTTTTTTAAGATGGAATATTCTAATTTTAAGTTAAAAAGTGACTACAGATGGGTTTAAAATTTTCAGGGTATGGAGTACACTCATATGGAAAGTCTGATACCTCTTAAAGATGAAGCTGATAATAAAACTTTAGATGAAAAACGAAACACAGAGGCGTACAGACAAATTTTAGAAGAGAATAACATACTAACTGAACAGGTATAATAGTCAATTTATACTTCATACTAATATTATAAATGCGAAAGTTTAGATGGATGGATGTTTGTTAGAGTTTGTAGCGTAAACGGCTGAACGGATTTCGATGAAATTGGGTATAGATGTAGAGGGTAGCCTGGAAGAACACATAAGCTACTCACTTTTGTTTTTTTTTAATTCCACGTCGATGCAGTCGCGGGCGAAAGCTAGTGTAACATAAAGTTGAAATGGATTGTTTATTTTAAAATTATGTCCTGATAATACCGTAAGATGTAATGTTTTAAATTAGATTTTGCACATCTACAGTCACCAGTCCAAAATTACAGTCAGAAATTCCAAAAAAAACCTTGTAAACAAGTTCTGCCTCGTCATAATTACGTCACAATATGGCGCCGGTTCTAGAACATTCTTGTTTGAAAATTTCTATATAACTTGATTTGTTAAACCCGTTATTTTTCCAGGTAGTATCAAAGAATAAACAGCTAAAGGAGGTGATAACAAACTTGAGGACAATAATCTGGGAGATAAATGTTATGTTGACTATGAGAAGGTCGTAGAAGACAAGTACAGTCGCGGAAATCCGCTGTGTTCCCCTTACAGAATTATTACCTTGTTTCTTACAAACTTCGTCTCTTCTGACAAATAACTTCTAGCAGTGAGTTGTTACACGGGATAGTACAGAGCAATTAGCCGTGTAACAGTGACCATTTTTTTTACAAATATATTTAAAAGCTACGTCCTATTGTTTATTGTTCCGCTTCGAATAGAATCAAATCGAACGACTGTATCTTTTAAGGTGGGACACCGCCAGATTCCCCGATTGTACATAAGATTAAAGGAAAAAAAGTTTTATTTCCTCACTAAACTAGTAAAGCAAAAAATATGACACTTCCAGGAAAAAAAAATCCTTCATAGAGTAGGGTTAAAAAAATAACATCGAAAAATATTACCCCCATGTTTTAAAGGTTTTAACCCTTAAATGCATGATTTTTTTTATTTAATTGTGAAATAAATATTTTAGTATAGGTTTTGAGTCACAGGTTTAGGGAAAAATAATTAAAAAAATCTTGGTTTCAATAAAAACTATACTTTTTTTTGCAGACTTTTGGCAATAATATGCATTTAAGGGTTAAATGCAGTTCCTTTAGTGTTCATATCCTGATTATTGTGGTCAATTTTAAGTGTAAATATATTACTGTACAAATAGATAAAAATCGTAGATTTAAGAAAATTATGTAAGTATCTTAGTTATAAACATTGAAATTGAATAAATATATATGTCGTATCTAGTGTTTGATTTTATTTTTACTGTTTCTGGAGTTTTCATTAAACCTGCTTACCCATTGCTCGCTTAATTTTCTCTTAATTTCAATCCATCATTCATTAATCTTTTTAAGGTAAGAAAAGTTATAAAGTCTTACATTTCAGGAAAGAAAAACTACATTTTTTTTAATTAAATTTAATTAAAATAAAGTTTTCACATGCTTGTGTTTGTCTAAATTATCTAAAAACCTAATCACTATAAATAATTAAATAATCATAAAGCAGATGGCAAGCATTCTTTTTAAAAAGGCTACTTCAAAGAAACCACTTAAGGCATTTTACAATAATGTCGCAATCGCATAAGTTTTTGTCAACAAAATAGTATTTTTTTTTTAAATTACGTACTTTAAATACATAATTTCAAAAGAATTGTGTAGTCAAGTATGACTTGTAATAGCGAATTATGTTATCAAATTAACTTTTCTTACAACAATATAACACAGTGTACTTTGTTGTTCATAAAAAAGTATATTTAGAAATTATTTAAGTACGTCTATCTGCGTTCGATAGGTTTAACAACTTCGGTGGCTTTCTTTTTCTTCTCTAGAAACTTCTTTTCGTAGTTTTCTTCTGGTTCCAAGACCAGGTCAGGCTGAGGTTGGTCTGCTTCTGGTATCTCCGGTGCTGCATCCACCAGTTTACCAGCGCTCCTGCCAGCTGGTAACGCGTGGAAGGCTTCAGCTAGTTCTGGATTGATTTCCTCCAGCGGTGTGTCTCCAGATCTGATGTAGACGGGCACGTAGCCAGGCACAGGGGGTAAGAACTGCCACCTCGGACGCGCCTCTGGAAATGTTACAATAAATGTTTTAAAAAATGAATAAAAAAAAGAATGGCAAGGCATCTGTGCATACAATGTATTTGTCCAAATGTTACAAATCAATAGGGCAAGTAAGTGAAGGTCGCCATACACGGGCAGCTTGAAATAATCTATGTTGCTGCTGACTGCCTTCTTTAGGTGTATAGCCATACCATTTTTTGCAAAGTTTTTTGGTAGTGCGATCCGTGTATGGGAAACCACTGATGATACGAAATTGAAATGTACATGGTGAAAGATATATGATTGATTAATAGTTAAGAATTAATTTTATGTATTCAGTCATTTGCAATGAATGATTAATCAAGTATCGAGTATGACATTTTACTACAACTGTCCATTAGAGAAACCTGTCCATGCTAGCGGTAATACGATTTACATAAAAGCTTTTAATGACTACTTGAATTTGTCTCGTACGAGATTTAACGATTAAATATAGGAAATGGATTTACAGGTTCGGTTAATCGATACTTTTAATGTAAATGCATTTTGTTTTGCAAAATTTGCGAATGATTTGATAAACTCAGTTGGGGCTAGTAGATTATAAAATGACGTTGTTAGGTTTATTAGAAATAGATCACACTGAGTTAAGTATAATTATATTAGTTAATCGAATTGATCGTAAAATTTTCCTATTAGCATAGGTTAACAGCGTATGCTATCGGCTGACCCGATGTCCGGACGGGATCAAGCACTCTAATGCAACGTGCATCGTAAATTTGCTAATAGATAATGGGATAAAATAGACGCGTCTGCTTGTGTAGACGTATCCCTTGTTAGCGAGGGTCGTTCAACTTGCTACTGTCGATTTGTCAATACATGAACTGAATCTAGATGTCTTTAAAAGTATAGTATCGTGACATAAAATCCTGAGAGATGCATTATCCATCCATTGACTTACAAATATTTGCATGATCTGTAAAATGATTGGAGGAGAGCAGCAATTAATTATAAAAAAAAATCCCAAATTTCGTTTCGAGAAAATCAGAGCATAGAAAATACGTAGTTTAAAAAGTTTGTACGCATTTTGAATTTTCTGTTATTCCAATCAGAGACCGAGTTAGCGGAGCACGTAAACATAATATATGAGTTCGAATGTTCGATATATTGTGAATTTAAACGAGTTGATATCCTTATTATACTGTACTAGCTGTTCCCATGCGGCTTCATCCGCGTGAAATTATAAAAACTTTATTTCATTGTTTACCTACATTTGTCTAATTATAATTGCAAATGTCAAAATGACATGACATGATGACAAATCATGGCAATATTGCTTCCTTAATGTTGGCAGCAACTTATGGTATCTTTCCACGTTAGGGTTTTTATACAAAATATTTACCCTTAAGTTTAATGGCGTGAAAATATATAGCCTAAAGCGTGACGTAAGTGTAGGGCTTTTTATTCAAAAAATAATGATTCAAAAATATGCTGTAATTGCTGACATCTTACGCAACAAAGAAGTGTGTGTTTACGCTTTATTATACGAGTATTAGTATAGATATAGATCTCATAGCCCATTGGTACATTGCAATACAATAATTGCCTCGGGTTTTAAAATACTTCAAGTTATAACACTGGTTTAAGTT
>LD688948.1:5445867-5456605 GCA_003118335.3 Papilio memnon
TATATACGTTATATTATACTTAAAATTGTAACTAATAATTGTTTAAAGATTTGGATTATTTTAAAGTTTAAGTATATCATAGTCTTTATAAAAAAACCTGAAACTTTTGGAGCAATCGCAAAGATTTGTTAAAAATAAGAAAAATTGTTGCCAAAATGAAATTACAATAACAAAGATATAAAAGCGGATGTTATGAATCATTCGTGATCTCAACTATAAATGTTTTAAAAATAGCATTTACAAATGATCGGTAAAAAGCATAGAAGAAAAACTTAAGCTGAAATCGATGTTATCTTCGATTATCTTCCTACTTCTCAATAAAAACAAAACATACTCAATTTATTAAAAGTTATGCAACATAATAGTATTTAACGTACGCAAAAGCGTTTGGCAAAATGTCAGGGCTATAATAATTAAATTGTCAGTTATTCAACTAAATATTCCTAAGGTTATTTTTTCAATTGAAACTAATAATATAAAAATTATGTGCGCCATATGGAAGTCGGGTTCTGCGTATCCCTTGGGATTACGGGCGTGATAAAAAAAAGGAAAAAACATATCAGATCTTGTAGAAGATTCAAAGAATTAATATATTCATACATAATGAGAATTACTGAGAGTTTTAAATACATTTTACCTGTGACGCTGTCTTTTATTTTAATGAGCGAATTTTCAAAGAATTCCTTTTGCAGTCTTTTACGTCGTGATATCCTCAAATAATGTTTTAGTGATGTTTAAATGGAGATTGGGTTAATATTTTATTTGCTTGTTTGGGTATTCTGTAGCAAGATTTTGTTTTTATTAACATCTTACATGTTTATCTCTTTATATGGAGTTAATCAGATGTTACTTGCTTGTTGAATTTTAGATGAAAAACGGTTTTCGGTGATAAACACGCGTCGCCAGTTGATGATCTAAGCTATGACTTAGGGAGCGAGTTAACATTAATTATGATCTTATTAATCATATCTAGTTTTATGTCTATTTTATATTTCTGGAGTCTCAAGGGACTTCAGCTCCCTGCCTCACCTTAATGCTCGTTTTGATAAATCGACTACTTCATTTAAGTTAAAGCTTAGAAGAAGCTCTAATAATCAAAATTAACATTTGAGCTTTATTATATTTTAATAGTATACATATTATATAACTACACATTAAAAGCTTGATCGATCAATTTTGCACAACATTTACGATCAAAAACATCCATAACAATAAAAAAACTTAATCTCCTATTCACACATTTTGCGGTTTACGATGAATAGGCTTTAATTGATATTATAATAAATATTATTTTACAATAGAAAAAACCCGAAGAAGCCATGATCTCGACTTCACGGAGCTCACGACCCAACTCGCCGTGACTCGGAATTATAAGCTTATGCATCGATTTGCGAGGCATCTTTTTTGTTTTTAAATTTAATGATATATCTTTGTTTTATTCAATCGCATTTATCTGTCAATAAATCAAAATGCCTATACTATCATACTTCATACTAATATTATAAATGCGAAAGTTTAGATGTATGTTTGTTAGAGTTTGTAGCATAAACGGCTGAACGGATTTAGATGGGAATTGGTATAGATGTAGAGGATAGTCTGGAAGAACACATAGGCTACTCACTTTTGTTTTTTAATTCCACGCGGACGGAGTCGTGGGCGAAAGCTAGTAACTAATATTACGAATTCGTAAAAGCTTGTCTATTGTTATATCTACTCAATAGTTGATAGGTTTTTTCATATCAGTAAAGCAAAAGAATTGATGAGAAATATTTTGTTTAGTTTACTTTGGAAAAGGATGAGAAGGCGCCTAACTGTTATGACCCTATCGCCATGGTTAAATGCCACTATAGTCTGTGTGGACTCTCTTACTGACCATTTAAGCACTCTGAGTGAAGGGTACGATCATAGCTGACCAAGGGTCTCGAGCGCCTCTGCTTCCTTAATAGAATTTTTGGTTCATAATCTTTAAAACAGAACACGTCGAACTTTACTGTGATATTGCAGTGAAAACTCACGCTTACGCATAGATGTGTGCCAGTGTTGTGAACCGTTAATTTTCTCTACCCGGAGGGCACTCATGTGTTGTTATACTATTAATTGTTTCCAATTTCAAAATAACGGAACGATTATCGTGATGTTAACTTCTCTGGTTGTATAAATCGATTCGTTACATGCAGCATGCCATATCGTGTTTGTTAGAAACAGAGCATGCAAAGTAATCAATAATTTAATAGATAATTAACGTGTATGATTTTGATGACTAATTGTTAATGCGTGTATTGTGTGATAGCTAATGGTACATTTTTCCTGATTTGAAAAAAAAGTTTTTAATTATCATTTAATATGTTCTTTCGTCGACATTTCATCAAAACATTTAGGTGAGTTCCTTTTAACCCATTCAAAGTGGGGTTAGGTACTTAGGTATAAAGGTAAAGTGACATTCGTGATTTAGTAGGAACCTATCTTAATTTAATATGGCTTAATTTTTTTTAAATTCTATTTGTGAGTTTAATGTTTTGTTTTAAAATTATTTCAATCTTAGCCTTTTGTGTAGTCTGTAATTTCCGTTATTTTTAATCTGTCTATGAAATCTTTAAGATATTTTTTTATTGCGGGAACAAGCCTATCTTAAATTGATCTATGTTTTCTCGTTACCTGTTAAGTTTGCATATTATTTATTTTAAACTGATTGGTATAACCGGCTCTGATGATAAGTAATTACTATTAAAATTATTTTATCTATATCTATAATATGTTGTAAATAATAGTTTTAATTTATTTCTTTATCACATATTTAAACTACGATGAAATATTAAGGAGCAAGAAATTAAAAAAAATAGTAACAAATAATTTTCAATAATAATCCAATAATTAATTGTAAATTTAAATATTTGTAATAACTGTGAAATTTATTTTTCCTTTATAACTTTTTAAAAACTTACCAATAATCACCAAGCACAAAGCACAGATAAGTATCAATTTGTACATTATTTCTAAATAAATAATAGACGAGAAGTATAAACGGGCTACGATGACGGCGGCAGGGCGCGGAGTGATGCGCCGGACCACAGAACCGGATTAAAAACGCCGGCGCGTCGCGCCGCCCTAGAACGGTACCCGCCAACCTGTAGGATGCAGCTTTCCTCCATAACAATATCTACAAACTATCTATTCTCCACATAAATAAGACACATACTTAAACATTATTTATCTAATTATATTGTCAATAGTAATTTTTATAACCTAAAAGACAGACAGTTCCGAAAACGACAATACAAAGACGGCCATTGTTTTTTTTTTAAATAAATACAGGACAAAAGAAGACGAGTGTACAAATAGTTTTTTTTTAATATATCCAATTAAAAATAGTTCATGATAGATCTAATAAATTGCATTGCAATGCTATATTAATGTATCACGAATTTTTAATTATAATATGATGCGCTTTATGAAATCAAAAATTTTAACTGCTGTATTACCAGTTAACATTTTTGATTCAACATATTATAATTAAAAATTCGTGATACATTAATATAGCATTGCAATGCAATTTATTAGATCTATCATGAACTATTTTTAAGTACAGTTAATACACGGTAGTAATTTCAAATCACAAAGTTAATTCTTTTTTTATATTATAAGGTGGCAAACGAGCAAGCTGCCACCTGAAACCGCCGAAATGGCGAAGCGCCCGCTGTTCATAGACATCCGCAATTGCATATGCGTTGCCTACCCTTAATCGACGGAGGAGGAGACGCACATAAAAAGGATATTTCCTCTTTCTATGCGTCTCCTCCACCGTCATATCCACTTTTCCTTTCCATCCCTTCCTCTTAAGAAAAGGATGGAAAGGGAAAGGGACCAAAATTAGGCCTCCGGCACCACACTCATCAGATGAAACCTGGAGTTGCTCCCACTTCACACCTATTTTCTGTGTGGTCGTGGTATTGCACCGGGCAAGCCGGCCCATTCGTGAAAAGATTTTAAAGCGGGTTCTACCACTGTTAAATTTTATTTAGAAACAAATAATTTAGATTTAAGAAGCAAGCTTAGCAAGAACTTTTAATCTTGCTTTATTCCGTAGCTCTTAAATAACTCCCAGTTAGTGATTTAATTGAGTTTTAATTGTTTTGCTTCAGTTAGAGAAAGTCTGAAGAAAAATCAATTAAATACACATTTTCTATTGAAACATTACAAACCTTAACGATACTAACATGTGTTTCTACTTTCATTTCTCTAAGACGTATGGAACGTGTATCATTTTATTTTAAAGCTTGTTTTCATACGTGTAAGTTGTGACAAGTAAATAGCTTGCAATTCGTTATCATAAATATTCAACGGGTAACTGAAAGCTGTAGAAAGTTGGAACGAAGTAGATTTGCCTTTTGTACGACTGTACAGTCGTAAGTCTTACGGCCGAATACTGCAACGACATTTAAATATGTAACAGCGTTTTAAATGAAAATATAAATAAAAGCGTAAAGTCCAGAGTCCATTAAAATATTGACGTCTATTAGATTGTGAAAGGTGCTTATGAAGTGAAGTGTGTATGATTTGTTACTGTATTTGGCTGTTAGCTTACGATTCTTATAACTAATTAGCTGTTCCCTTGCGGCTTCACCCGCGTGAAATTATAAAAACTTTATTTTATTGTTTACATTTGTCAAATGGTAAAATTCAAATGCACAAATGACAACTAAGTACTTTGACATTGACAATCTTGCTTCCCTTATGTTGGCAGAAACTTATGGTCTCGTTTCCACATTACACCCACGTTCCCACATTTTTATCCAATTTATTTACCCCTAAGTTTAATAGCGTGAAAATATGTAGCTTAAAGCCTGACGTAAGTGTAGGGCTTTTTGTTAAAAAAAGAATTATTCAAAAATATTCTGTAATTGCTGACATCTTTGGCAACAAAGAAGTGTGTGTTTACGCTTTATTATATTAGTATAGATAATATATTTCTCGTAGTTGATTTAGGAAAAAAGTTCCCACTTTGTACTCAATTGTTAAAAAGAAAGTTGTCAATTCAATATTCTTGATTTTTTTAACAGTGCTTAAATTTTTTCAACATCAATTATTACATTACACCTTTGGCTTTACAACATGCATGCAACTTAATAGTAAAGAATTATTTCATTCAAGTTGAAACAATATGAATTTCAAATCACTAACCTTCAAATCTACACTTTGTTTATTTTTTCGTCAACTTGCAATATATGTTAAAGACACTGAACAACTTTCTCTGTTTGGATCTGTGATATTTACGTAGACAAAAGAAACTGGGACTTCGAAAAAACTTCAATTGAAACCAGAAATTGTAGCGCCATTAACTGAGCAGTCTTTTAATAGTTTGCAATAAAATTGATATATCTACCTACTAGTTAATAACTTTTTTTTGTTTTTACAGTGCTACTCGATTTTGTGATGAACAGATTTGAAGTCTGAACAGATTTTTTTTTTAGTTATTCTGAATTTCAGTTAATTGTTTCTCTTATTTACCAACTATTCACTAGAATATGCTTTATTCATAGATATTGCTAATTAGCAATTTGGGTTAAATCTTACTAATCTTACTAATATTATAAAAGCGAAAGTTTAGATGGATAGATGTTTGTTAGAGTTTGTAGCCTAAACGACTGAATGGATCTTGATGAAAGTTGGCATAGATGTAGAGGATAGCCTGGAAGAACACATAGGCTACTCACTTTTGTTTTTTAATTCCACGCGGACGGAGTCGCGGACAAAAGCTAGTTTACTTATAAATCTTATACTTAAATGTTAATTGGATGAAAAAGGTGAAATGTTATCGCGCTATCTTTGTGCTAAACAAGATATGCGCTAATAATGTTTTAAGTGCAAATAAACTAATAAGACTACCTACGTAAATGCCGGCGATTTGTTACTGATGCAAGATTATTTATAGTATTTATCTCTTATTATTTACTTCGTTTTGTGGAAAATCTTCGTGTTTGTATGTCTTCGTAAGCAAAATTTCGTAAACATGAGTCTTGCAAATCACAAAACCCTCGTGCGCTTGTCAAAATTAAAATGACAGATGAATAGGTTTAACAAACCTTTACACAGAGTAGCTATTTTCGTTTTAATCCGCGTTATTTATGATTGATTGACTACGATTAGTTTAATTGGCTGTCGTGACTCGAGCCGTGAATATAATAGTGCATGAGAAGGAGGGGAAGGGATTCTCTGAAACATTCCTATGTAAATACTTGTACTTTATTCAGGTTAGGGTCACTCGTGATTAGTTTAATAATTACTAACTTTAACACAAACCAACAAATAAATTTCGTAACAAAAATTTTCTTTGTTTACACAGACGAAAAAAAATAGCCAACGTAGCTATTGCATTATTTAAGTTCTTTGCTATGGTAAAGAAGCAGGCGTTAAACTACAAATATTGTCTAAAAAAAATTTTATCCTGTAATTTAAAATTAAATTAAAAGAGGAACATTTAGAGTATCGTAAAATTATTCGTGATTTAAAATAAACTTACAGTTAGTTTCCAGTAAATTCGTACGAAACTATCCAATTGGTAAAAATTAAGGTTTTTGGATTAATTAGGAGGCTTAGCATGTCGAAATAAAACTATAAGTTTATATAAAAAAATTATATTTAGTTTTTAAATTAAAGTCTACCTAATTATAAATTTTCCCACAAGTTATAAATCTAACTAAACATAATCATTGCACTGACTCGTGAAGTTGTTTATGTTAATAGTTTTATTATATTTGCAATTATAAAGATTTACGAAACAGATTTAATTCGAAATTAAGACGCAGTTTTATTAAAAATGTGTACATACATAATTTTTGATATCATAGATTAAAACATCGAATTTCAATGTCATCATCATCATCACCAGCTCTCTATACGTCCCCACTGAGGGGCTCGGAGCCTACCCTAAGAATTTCAATGTAAACATAAATAATGTTGAAGAATAAGTGAAACAATAGAAGACAGATACTTATTATTGTTATTAACCATCATGTAAACATTAAACTGCAAATGCTAAACGGCAAAGATTCAATCTCACTTCGGTAGATATTCTTATTCTAGAAGTTTGTAGATCATACCGAGCTTTATTTGCGTTTTCCATAACTGAAAAGAGAAAATTTAAATTAAATGTAGAATACCACTCATAAATTACATATTTTAGTACGTCACTTGTTAATAATTCGTGTCCGGACGACGTCGACTGTGTTATCCTTCACCCAATAGATTGAGAAATTCAAAATTGGATAATAAATTATGCTTGACCTTATTAAGATCCCAAAGAATTGATTAATTTAATACTTAAGTATAATAATATTTCAATTTTAATCTTCAAATAGCGCATTTACGGTCTGCCGTTTTATTGCAATATTATGGTTTAAAAAGATTAATTTAGTATAATTGTGTAATACTCACGAGTGGGAGTTAGCGTGCGCAGTGGCAGTGGCAGTGGCTGTTGCAGTAGCACTACCACCGCTGCCGCCATAGCCACCGCAGCCGCCGCCACAGCCGCCACCGTGTCCACCTTGGCCGTAGCCACCGCTACCACCATTGCCACCGTAGCCACCGTTGCTATAACCACCGTCGCCACCGCCGTAACCGTTGCCAAAGCCGCCGCCGTAGCCTCCGCCTCCGCCTCCTCCGCCTCCGCCACCTCCGCCGCCACCTCCGCCGTATCCTCCGCCGTAACCTCCGCCATAACCTCCGCCATTGCCGTAGCCGCCATTGTTATATCCGCCTCCGTGTCCATAACTGTTATCATATCCACCGTGGTAGCCGCCGTGACCACCGTATCCACCGCCATATCCTCTGCCATGTCCTGGAAGTGACATTACATAAATGAACAAAACTGTTTTATAAGACATAAAGGATCCCCGATATCGATTTTATCTGTGGGTATGAAATATCGATATATTGTTGACATTATAGTTGATGCAATTTGCAAGATCAATTTTACCATTTAAAGTTACGAAAAACAATAAATGAATTAATAATACAAAACAGACGTCAAACGTCCAATAGTCCTGGTCACATAATGACCTTAATATTGCAAAACGAGATTCGGTGATATAAATGCAAATGGTATTTTTTTGAAACTGCATTAAATAATGTTGCACCTAAATATGCACATAATCGTGTGGATTGTGGTGAATGTTTTCATCAATGTTAAATGTCAATGAGTCAGCTCAGTAAGATGCGATGATGTATGGAATAATTGATAAATCATCAACGGCTAACTCAATAATAAATCTCGAACCATTTTTGGTTTGGTTTTGTTCAAATTTAACTAATCTGTAGATCATAATTGCAATTGAAAAATGAAATAAGGCTATCTAGGAAATTTTGTATTCCGTTTCATACCAAGTAATTGAAATAATTCTTCAATTTATGATGAATACATAATTATATAAATTTTGGTCACATTCATAATTACGTTGCACTAACTGAACGGCCTTGTTATTTAGTGACAAGGAAGTAATTATCATAAATTTTGTTTTGAATAAATGAAGTAATTTAAATACAGCTTACCATGTTCTTTCACCAATACAATAGTTTTGGTGGGTTCTTCATACCCACCATGGCCGCCATAACCTCCGCTATAACCTCCGCCATACCCGAAACCTCCGCCAAAGGATATCCCACCTCCACCTCCACCTCCGAGAAGAAGACTCTTTAACAGATGTCGCTTCTGTCTGTTTTGTCTCACTGGCTGAGCATTCTCTTGGTCTTCTAGCTTCTGTAATTGTTATTAAGTTGTATTACCTTACATTGCTTGGGTTTAAAATTATTAAAAACATCATTTCGAGATGTGATTTTTGTTGTGTATATACTTATTCAAATTATTACAAATATATGTCAAAACAGGACTCTTTAGATAAAAACTCTATATGAATCCTTAGACTATAGTCTATCGAAAAGCAGGAAAATCTAATGGAAAATCTCTTACATTTAAAATGTAACTAATTACAAGTGAATAATAATACTAATTGTTAACTAACTAAATAATAGTAAGAGCGTCGATGGCTCAGTAGTTTAAGCACTTGACTTGTAATCTACAGGTCTTGGGTTCGAATCCCGCCGCCATGTATCAATGTGATTTTTAGATTTTTCGAATTTTCATATGTACATAATTTACCCGACGTTCTTACAGTGAAGGAAAACATCGTGATGCAACCTGCACATATCGGCGAAGAAATTCAAAGATATGTGTGAAGTCAACCAACCCGCACTTGACCAGCGTGGTTGACTATGGCCTTAGTCACCTTAACTTTAGGGTAGGCTCCGAGCCCCTCGGTGGGGACGTATAGTGAGCTGGTGATGTAATACTAATTGTTCCTCTAAGATTAACAGTACTGAGGTCAAGTATTATAAATATTACGTACAGACTATGTAGATATAGTACGTAATGGTAATACAAATTTCAACGGTCAAGCAAAATTTTGTCTTTAATATTCATAACTATTAAAAAGTAAAATTTCAATCGCTGTAATGAGTGTCTTAAATCTCGAAATAAAGTGTCGAGGTCTGTGCTTCTGAAACAGGTTTTAAGTAATAATAAAATTATTACATACACTATTTTTTGTACTTAAAACACCAAAGAACTCGTTCGTCTGAATATCACCTTGGATACACTTTATTTTGGAACTATACAAAAGTAACACCTATTTTTTCTTTACAGATTAAAAAATATATTTTTTTGTAAAGAAATTATTAAAAAATATCTCTATTTCAAAATGTTCATATAAAAGATTTCAACGTTACCTGAACATAAATAGGTTGAGGGTTGATTCCTAAAGATTTAGCGGAGGTCTCCCGTCCACTGGGCGGCGGGTTCTCTTGAGCTAAGAGTACTAATATCGGGAACTGTCTGGACCGGTCATTAGCGTGGGTCCTGGAGTCCTTGGGGGGCGCAAGCACTGGTGCCACGAGTACCACCCTCTCGCCGGCGTCTAGGGCATTGTCACCGACCGTGGCGCAGGCCAGCCCGGCCAATGCCACCACGCTCACCACCACACTGAATCCCATTGTGTACTGCCGCGGGACGCTCCGCTACGACCTATTTATACATTCGATATCTGACGCCATCATACGTCACTATCCGCAGGATATTTCGTAGAACATTTTCTCACGGTGACGGTACAAAAAGTAGGCTCTGGTAATGCATTTTTATAGATAATTAATAGTTGTATTGTTTGTTGATATTAAACGTACCATTATGTTACGGCGTGCACCGCAATTGGCGAAGTCCGTTCGGATATCTGGTTATTCCTAAAGCGGACGCCCAAGTTAATATGGATGTTTTAACATGACCAGTGACAGTAGATATCTTTTTAATTGCATTTGTCTGGAGCCACTAAAAATTATATATTTATTAAATAAAGTGAATTTCGTGTGTTATGTATGTTCGTGTGAAGTCGAATCTCAATCGATCGATCGAACTGTACTATGACCTAGGGCATCTATGACGCCGATGAAGGGCATGATGATGAAGGGCAACGTTCAAAATCTACGTGAGTTTTGACATCTTTAAACTAAATAATTGCTATCTTAACACTTGAGTTTTTACATTGTATTGTAATCATTTAAATATTAGGTCTTTAGTTTGCATAAATGTTAATCCACTAGCTGTTCTCTTGCGGCTTCATCCGCATGAAATTATAAAAACTTTATTTCATTGTTTACCTTCATTTGTCAAATTATCAATTGCAAATGTCAAAATGAC
>LD688948.1:5461855-5479788 GCA_003118335.3 Papilio memnon
ACTATTGCCTGAGCCTAACATTAAATTATACTTAGCTTTTGTATAACCCCAGTATCTCTCAAGTCAAAATATTACTGTTTAAATCGCCACGTTAATTCAATATTACATTGAAAACCGGTACACTATTATTTTTTAGATATTAACTACTAAAGTAATTCATCTTATTGACCTTTTAGAAACTAAGCCGAAGTCGTACATGTATACATAGGTTCGCTCATCTTAACGTCAGAAACTTGGATTTTCCTGTTTCGGTTTTCGTAGTAACATAAAAGAAGTTAAGATTGAAACATAAGTTTTACAGGTTGATTTTTAGAAACAATTTAAATATAATATCATCTATATTATTTAAAAAATATATTTATGCTGACTGTACAGGTGAGATAGCAAATTAGTAACATGAACATGAAACGAAATTTCGTATATATAAAAAGTTAAACGTACAGATTATTAATAATTACATTGTCTTCAATAAACGTTACGTTAGTTTTTTTATAGTAATAACACGTAAATAAAGTTGTTTTTCTAGTTGAGGCTGCGTCGGTATGTTAGTTGTTTATCCGGTCTCGGACTGGGGAATCCACAGCCTTGTCTGCGACGCGCGAAACAAAACCTCACAGAGTAACTTATATAGTATAAAAAATATATTGTGATCACCTAGAAATATACCGATGTAATTGCACTGTGATACACGAAATATTATTTTTAGTAGTCTTATATGACTATTCTTTAGTAGTAACTAGTATTTATTTCGTAAGATTTTGTAAAGTTTTAGTGAAAGTGACGTCTACAAAATACTGGTTTTATCTGTGCAAAATTTTATATTCAAGCCAAGTTATCTTTAGATTTGTACTGTACCTTAATTTAAAGGGCAAATAACTGGTCCATCTTGACATGATTACATTTTGCTTTTTTTATAAATGTTCCGAAGTCGATTCGTACCGGGGCAATTTTACGACAGCTGTTGGTGTCAAATATTCATCCGTACTCTTGACAGATACTTGCGGTCTTGAACGTATTTTAGGTTCTATATAAGGTAACGCAGGTGATGCGATAGAACTCGGTGCAATCACATCGGTTGTTATTGAACTTTCCACGCACGGTGCTGGTGGCTGATTCCAGTTCTGGTACCAGTTTGGTTTCTTCCAATTCGGTTGTAACACAGGCGTTGGCATTGCATGATACTGGTACTGAGTATTCGGTAAGGGAAATATAGTCCATCCGCTAACGATAACTATTAAAAGACACGTAGCTAACACTATTAATAAATCCCCTACCATTGTTACTTATTAAATAAAAACTTTTTTTTTCACTATAACACTAGATATTTGTGCTTTATAAAACTCGAATGTCCAACTTCTCTGACGTACGACGAACTTGATGTGTACGAAAATTAAAATTCATTTATGTCCAGTTCACGACTGTTGCCATTTAAAAAAAAAGTTACACCGTTACGGGTTTTACGTTAATATGGAATCGAATTATTTCCAAAGGTTATTTCTACGTATATGACATGTATTTGATGATACCATAGCGCATTAAGCTGTATTTAATATTAGAATACAAATAAGTTAAGAACTTGATGTCGCCATGTTAAGTTTATCTGGCCCAGTCTAACATAACCTTAATTGTTTTGTGTTTTATTCAATTATGCTTCTTTTAACAAAATTATTACATTTCTTGTAAATATTTCCGAGTCTGTGGAAGATATGATATTGTATTTAATCTGTAGGCTTCTAATATTTTAACATTATTTTCCTCTTCATATATCTTCTGATGTAATGAAGATAAACAACTTTGAAATAAATCTAAGATTGTATAGCCAAGGTTATATCTATAGGAAGCTTGTTGAATTCCGGAGTTAAAAAATTACGAGTATAAATAAGTACTGCATATTTCTTTAATAATACTAACAAGACCTTTGCCATATTGCCGACGGTATAATTAAAAATATTACACATCAAAACTTTTTTGAAATAAATTATAATAGAATACAAGGCGACGACCACACAACAATCTGGAGATAGAACAAAAAATTGCATTTGTTTGATTTATGGTATACATATTTACTCGCTTTTAATAAAAAATAGCAAAGGTTTAAAAATTGAAATTATACTAATATTACAAATGCGAAAGTTTAGATGGATGGATGGATGTTAGAGTTTTTAGCCTAAACGGTTGAACGGCTTTCGATGAAATTTGGCATAGACGTAGAGGATACTCAGTTTTGTTTTTTTATTAATTCCACGCGGACGGAGTCGCGGGCGAAAACTAGTAAACAATAAACGAAGAACTATTATTACATTCAAATTTTGGGATGCCCAACAGTCATATACTATTAAATGTATTCCATCAAATCTGACAATGGCCCAGCTTAAGGGCCATTTGTAATCCGAACAGCGGCGAATTTTAAAACAACAACATCGTGTCGGTTCTTCGTGAGTCATCGGAATATCCTGGATCATCAATGAGCTTGTCAATTGTTCTATACGACATGATCGCCTTGTAGTTTTTTTGAACGATTGCGTAATGGTTAATACGTTCGTCATTGTTTTTTATCAGGAATAATATGCATAACCTTTATGTGACAAAAATATTGTCAGATAATAATACAAATTGCTTATTACTATTGATATTATGTCGTAAATAATTTAAGTAATAGCGATGGTGAGTGACGAAAAATAGCAGGGGAACCTTATTATATAAAACCGTAAAACACTAATTATCGTACACCTCTTGTATGTTATGTTTGGAGCTAAACGGTTTTGTTTCTGTTACTGCCAAATATAAAACGTATAACTATTCTTAAAAACAAATAAGTAAAGACTTACTCGCATGCAAGAGGCAAGCAGAAATTCAAATCTTAGCACACGTCTCGTTTCGCTCCCAATGGACAGAATAGTATTTCCGCATAGAGAACAGCTACGTAAGACTATAACAAAGAGTACAAGAGGTTTACTTGTAACGCCTGTGAATTTTATATATGCAAATATTTATGTTTATAGGATGGATATTGCAAGCAACAAGGATACTGTTTTTCGAGTCTATACTACGAGTAAGAGTATTTGTGTTCCAATGGCCTTTGGAAGTCTAAACGGTATAAATAATGTTGACGATTGAGATTAGAAGATCAATAGAAAAGATTATCCTGCTAAGTCGTCGTCAGTCGAGTTTCTCATACTTGATACGGTAAATAAATTTATCGTAGAATTGGTATTAAAATTATAGTATAATTGGAAATTCATAATAATTCGTTACACTAATCAGTACTGCTTCCGAACAACTAAGTCTGTGTTTATATACTTAGTTGTTCATCCCATCCTCGTCGCTAGTGATAAGTATAGGAGTAACGAAAACAACGCTTGCTTAGTGCAGACTGGTTTAATGACGTCACCTAGACGCATTCGTCGGGCGCAGCCGATCGTTCCATTCTAGGCATGGTGCATGTGCATACACAACAGTGTCCAATTAATTTTAATGTTTGGGCTTAGGACACTGAAATAAAAACTGTAGTTTTATGACAACAATAAAAATCATTTTGTAATTATCATTTTATTTTATAAGCCTTAGTGACTAGTAATAAATAGAATGTCAGTCGCTGCAATATATCATAAAAAAATACTTTATATGTAGTTTTGTGAAAGCTGAGGCAGGTGCTAAAAATATACATACATAGATACATACATACAAAGATTAAAATTATTTAAAAGATTAAAAACTGTAAAATATTAAAAATAGTGGTAGAGCCCGCTTTAACATCTTCGCACGAATGGGTCGGCTCGCCCGGTGCAATACCACGACCACACAGAAAACAGGCGTGAAGTGGGAACAATTCCGCGTTTCGTCTGAGGAGTGTGGTGCCGGAGGCCTAATTTTAGTCCCTTGCCCTTTCCACCCTTTTCTTAAGAGGAAGGGATGGAAAGGAAAAGTGGATTTGACGGTGGAGGAGACGCATAGGAAGAGTAAATATCCACTTTATGTGCGTCTCCACCTCCGTCGATTAAGGGTAGGCAACGCATCTGCAATCGCGGATGTCTATGGGCAGCGGTCGCTTCGCCATTTCGGCGGTTTCAGGTGGCCGCTTGCTCGTTTGCCATCTTATAGTATAAAAAAAAGATAATAATTTGTTTAAACCCAATATGGGTAATTTAAAACAGTCTCCATGCATGCAAATGTGCTGCAATAGTTTTTGTGTCGTACATTGGAACTGTCCATGAAGATTGTGTTTTGTTTCGCTAATTGTTCGTTATTTTGGTTTTCAAAGTTTAGTTTCGGTTTTCATTCTAAACACAGTTAAGGCATACAAGGACTCCTTCAAATAGCGTATGTATTCATCTACATTATGTAAATATATATTCTAGTTACTAGTTACATATAAATTCTTTCTAGAGAGCTTTAATCCGTAATTGACTGACATTGATTGTAATTTAAAACTGTTTTGGTAACTCGTATCAAAATTATACTAATCAATTCTTATACATCTCTTATACTTGCCACATTGTATAATAAAAGACCCATTCCGACATTTACAAAAAATAAAAAATCATTCTCATCATATTTAAAAAAATATGATCAATAATTAGATAAAAAATTTGTATCATTTTGTGAATATTAGATAACTAGCTTTCGCCCGCGATTCCATCCGCGCGGAATTATAAAAAAAAACAAAAGCAAGTTTCCTATGTGTTCTTCCAGACTCTCTACTTATGAGTATATGCCAAATCTCATCGAGATCCCTTCAGCCGTTTAGACTACAAACTCTAATAAACATCCTTCCATCTAAGCTTTCGTATTTATGATATTAGTAAGAAGTAAGATGGACTCTATCCAGTAATTCTAAATTCAAATCAACAATCTTCCTAATATTATAAATGCAAGTGTTTAGATGGATAGATGTTCGTCAGAGTTTGTAGCCTAAACTGCTGAACGAATCTCGATTAAATTTGACATCTATGTAGAAAATAGACTGGAAGAACAGCCAGGCTACTCTCGTTTTTTTTAATTCCACGCGGATAAAAAGCTATCCATAAGTTTATCTGCCAAAATAGGTCCATCAGCAACTGGCTATTGTTCTTATCTCCATTTCGAACATTTCGATCCGTCATTTTAATTAGAAACTAGTACAGCTAAGAAGTCGTCTCCGTTCCTACTGGTGGGTGCGTTCAGAGTTCTAAACGCTGCAGCTCCGGAACCCTTGTTTCTAGCCAGCAGATTGGGGAAGGGGAAGTTAGGCACGCCACGGTGTCTTATGTCAAGAAGATTTTCGCCAAAGGATGCCTGAAATATTAGAAAAAAAGTTTTTTTAAATAATCTCATTATTTTTATAATAACCGAAAATTAATTCAGGGACTTGGAATGTAAAATGATTTTATGATTGCGACATCACAACAAAAAGGTACAAAAAAAGCTTTTCCAAGTAAGGCTTCGTAGTTAAGTTGTTTAAGTTGCACGTAACACAAATAATACAAATACTCTTAGAATTTAGGTTAAAGGAAAATTTATTAATGAACTTATCTTACTCTTCTAGTATTATAAATCCGAAAGTTTGGATGGATGGATGTCTGTTAGAGTTTCTAGCCTAAACAGCTGAACGGATCTTGATGAAATCTGGCATAGATGTAGAGAATAGTCTGGAAGAACGTATAGGCCATTTTTTTTTAATTCCACGCGGACGAAGTCACGGGCATAATCTAGTATGAGATAAGTATATGTAATGTTATATAACTTAATCTTAAGTTATTCGTTTCTCAAGTACCTATGTGTAAATAATAATTAATTACGCACGTATAACTTATGTCATCATCGAAACACGAAGAAATTGCATAAACTCGATAGTAATGTTTTTATAGAAATATGTACGAAATAAAAATATAATAAGATCTTGTCACAGTTCTTATTAATAATAGGCGTGTTTTTATGCTTTCTGCAATAATAATCTCCAGAATGAGTTATACCTCAACAAATGTTTATAGTATTAGTGACTTTTAGTTAACCTTAAAATTTCATAGTACCTAAATTTTAAAAATCCCATCGAGGTTTTCTTTGATCTTTGTTAAAAGTAACATATTATAAAGAGTAAAACTTTGTTTGTTTGATTATAATGAATAGGCTCAAAAACTACAGGGCCGATTTTAAGCTTTCACCGTTAGAAAGGTAATTTATCTGTGAGTAGGCTATATTTTTTTCATTTCTTTTTTTATTATTTTTAAATTTCACGCGGACGCAGTCGAAGCTAGTATCAAATATAATTCCAAGTTGTTTTCAAGTAAAATATTTTAGCATAAGGTTCTAAGTCATGGTGTCTGAAGGTATTATATTGACTTGAGTGGGCCAATAGCATAACAAGCGGAATTTCCATCACAAGGATATGAATTCATTTTAGAGCCGGGATCGTGGGCGGGTCGCATATAATTTCATAAACGGATGTGTTTTACGATTGTGATAACTGATTACGTCACAAGGATGTTGTTAAATTACGTCAATAGTTCATCTTAAACGTTAAGATAACTAGATAAAAAAATGGATAATAGGTTTAAATTTCTCTATGAATCTTGTGGTAATTACAAAAAAGATTTACGATGTATTAACACGTTATACGATTACACTTTAAAGACTATGACTTCTCAGTAGAATAATTTCAAAGAAACATATGATATACATAAATTAAGGGACCAAGGAAATAATTCTTCCGCTTGACAACTGGATGTAACGACCTAGTAAAAATCCAGACGTTCTTCAAATGTTTGGTCAGAAGACTGTTATGCTGATCATATCCAGGAATAACTATAATATCGAGCCTGATATTTAAAGCAAACTACACGATCGTTGGGTTCAAATACTTACTTGAGGTCGAGGAAATCCGTCGTTGAGTGAATTGAAGCCGAAAGCCGAGGATGTGCTCTGGCTGCCGAAGCTCCCGCCCTGCGCAGCTGCTGCTGCTGCCGAGCCTGACAGTGAGCCACCAGCTCCACTGAATGACGCGGCCTGGCTGCTCGCCTGACTGCCGCTGAAGCTGGAATCATTATTATTATACTTAGTATGTTGCCTTCCCTCTCACACTCTTCGGAGAAAACGAGAGAACAATGTCAATAAGTTATTCTAGTAAAAATAAAAGTGAGGTTTTAAAAACATTTTTAATTTGTAAAGCATTTTGCTTATTTAAAACCAAAAATAATGGAGAATATCCTGTTTTTATTAGTATTTTTGTCACATGTTTAAAATGTGATATCGGTCATCAAATTAAAAGATACATGAAAGGGCGAAAATACATGAATTGATCGACAAAATTTTACCAAATCGCTTATTGGAAGATTAACATTGATTGCGAATAAATCCAGTTGCTAGCACATATACTATTCACTTATATAAATATGTTTCTAACAAGTCGATCTTTATTAAACGGTTTTATTTATTAATTCAAGGAGAAATGTGACAATGTAAGGTAGACAAGTTAGCAGTTCGGATTCACTAACCTATACTTAACAGGAAGCATTCTATAAATTGCGATTAGAATTAAATACATATTAATTTATTATTAAAAAAAAAAATAGTCTTGCATCAATTCAACCAAGAGAACCCTATGTTTTTTATATTTTTCCACTACAGTAATTATTTTTACCTATCAGTATTCTGTATTTATGAAATAGGAAGCGTTACTTTAATTCTTGTTTCTTGAACCGGTAGAACGGATCACTGACCTTGTGATGCTTTTAATTAGCGAAAACTTTTATCTAAATTTATATAATAGCTATAAATATTTATATCTATCGCCTATTATCTATTTTTTGTTTTTATTTCTTATAGAATAATGGGATCTTTGACCACAATTCCATTTAACTTATCAATAAAATCCGTGTAACGAGTTTATTTTGTATACAAATACTTGAATTTTCTAATCTCTAAAATGTAGGCAGACAGTATCAAAGTATCGATATATATATAGACCCTAATTTTTGTCCGTAACTGCAATAAAATTTTGATGGCTCCTACGTAGACTATAGTTAGTCGCAATTTTGTAATTTAAATCTTATTTTGTATTTTTTTCGTTAAGACTATAAATCCTTATTTCTGCGTGAATTTGAATATAACGTTATAAAGTGGAAGGACTGTACATTTCGGTTGTCTATTGTATTTTCTATTTAATACGGCGTACATAATCGTATTACTGTTTAAAGGTTGATATGCAAAATTTGTTTTTCAAACATACGATGGTTTACGTAGGAGTCATCAATTTGTTATTAGCAGTATCTATAAATAAGACCATTCCACTGAAACTGATCCTTGACCTATATAAAGAGAAAGGTTCGGTCAATTATATAGCAAAAAAGTTCAAGATTTTCAAAATCCCGGATGTCGTTTTTTAATTTATTTTTAGTTAACACGGACACTCAGAACTGGCTTGCATCCGGATTCATGTTACGAGTACAGAAAGGTGCAGACATGATCATACGTAACCAAAAAGGTAAACTTTCAGGAGACATGTCTAGATTAAAGAACATATCATTTATTATTACTAAATAAATCGTTTTTTCCTAGCAAATGTCAATGTAATATTTATTTTCTAAAATAATAGCTTTCGCCGGCAACTTTGCCCGCGCGGTATTTAAAAAAACTTAATAAGTAGTCTATGGGTCTAGACTATGTTCTACATCTATGCCAAATTTTATCGAGATCCGTTCAGCAGTTTACAAACTCTAAAAATCATCCAACCTAACTTGCGCATTTATTATATTAGTAAGACATACGCGTTAAACATCATAATATTTTACTCGTATATACCACAAGATCATTATGAATACACATAAGAAGCCGTGAATGCTCGTGTCAATATAGCAAAGCCAATATTTAAATAAACACTAAAAACCATGTACATAGTTATAGTTAGGCAAGTCAATTCAAGTGGAATGATGTACATTTGTACTTAAGTATTTTTGAACGGAATTTACCAGACATCATCGTCTTTCTGTCCCTATGGAGAGTCGGCGCAGTACAATTTACCACACACGAAGATGATATCTTAAAATTGTGTAGCAGATGATCTGAGTCTAAACTTTTCTTTACCTAGTTTACCTTTTGATGTTTTGATTACAGACAGCACGGGATGACTTAGAAGTAATACAGTCTATATTTATAATGTCACAATTTTTCAGTATTCGTCAACTATCGATAGTTTGGTTTTTGAATAACAATCTATTCGTTAGTCAGGAAACGTTACTAAAGATGAAAGTATGTAACGCCCAGAAAGAACTAAATTCGAAGGAAATGTTAATATAGAAGTCTTAAAAAGAACGAAATTCTGTCATCACAAGAATGCTGTTTATCTTATCTTCAATGTTAAGTAAAAGTTTTGTCAATGTCAATAAATTTCTCCAAATTGTTGATCCACCAACGTTTTGCAATCAGAATTTAATCAGTAAACTCCTTAATCAGTTAAAGGTTAAAACAATACCTGACTTGAATATGAAATTATAATACTGACCTCCCAAATCCATTAAAGGACGAGGCTTGACTCGCTGAGTGCGATGCGCTGAAACCTTCATTGAATCCAAACGAGAACGACTGAGACGCGGAGTGGCTGATGCCGGCACCACTTGCACTGCTGCTCACACTTGCAGACAGACCGCCGTTCCCAGTCGGAGCCACGTTGAATCCGCCTCCGAATCCAAACCGGGGCCTGGGAGTTCCAGACACTCGTTTGGTGCCTTCACCAGGAAGCAGCGTGCTTGGATCTCGCTCCAAATGTTCTAACACCGGTAGAACTGGTGGAGTGATCGGTTCCAATTTTCGTTGATTTCTCACAGCATCTGGGAACACGAAGCCATCAGCCGGGATAGGCGTCGAAAGGGTGGGAGCCGCAGCCACCGAAAGGCACACACACAACAGGAGGAACTGCATGTTTGGGATTACAGAGTGGACTATGAGTGATAGACGATGTGTCTTGTATTAATAGGGTCGTGCGAGGTCGAACGTAGCGTTGGCATGCGGCCCGCGCCACAGCCTTCAGAAAATCCACTGCGCGGTAGCCGAGTCGATGCTCCGTTCGGGCACACCGCCCCCCTCCTACGATAAACAATACTCGTAAAGTTTATCCTTTTTAAGCTAACTGCTCCATTGTTTGGTGGTTGTTAAGAGACGCGGAAAACTGAGATATGATTGGGAAACCCACTGTCCTAGATCTAAACTACGATGTACAGTCGAGGCACGTTGATGCTTTGTACTGGTTGTTTGAATGAATTAGCGTATTTTTAACAGAAGTGTTTGGCAATCTACATTCTTCCATGTGTCCACAATGATGAAAACTGCAGTAAACTTCAATGATTTCTTCTAGTCTTTGAATCTAGAGGAGCTTGGAGTTTAGTCCAAGTTTAGTCCAAAAACGAAAAGGTTTTTGTTTTTTGCCATGTCTTTACTTAAATTCTTTGCTATTGAATTGAATCAAAGAACCAAGATCTATACGAATTCTTAATTTAACTTTTATAGTTCATCAAATTAAAGCTATCAACATAAATTTACAATAACTTTAATGGAAGTATTGACAGGTACCGGTGCCAAACTTGGCAGACGAGTCGAGTTTCGGTAACCTGTTTATATCAGTATTATTAAATAATACGAATACGTAATCACGTTAAAACTTTTCATCCTTACTGCGAATATCCACTGCGTAATACCAGTAAGTTCAGCGCGAACTGTCAGAACTGACCACATGTTAACAATTGTCTTGCCACATATTATCCCTGCTCGTTCCAAAAATAATGTAAGGAATGAAACAAACGTCACCGTAGTTATAAAACAAGTTAAGTGACCCCGTGAAAGCTCGTTAGCTCATCCTGTCAATTTCAAAAAGTGTAAAAGATTATTTTCGTACTGCACCTTTCACAAGAAATGACAACATTTATTTCTTTTATCACATTTTCTATGTTCCTCACACTAATGTGTACTTATAATATTAAATACTAGCTTTCGCCCGCGAATCCATCCACGCGGAATTATAAAATACAAAATCAAGTAGCCTATGTGTTCTTCCAGACTATCTTTTACATCTATGCAAAATTTCATCGAGATCCCTTCAGCCGTTTAGGCTACAAACTCTAACAAACATCCATCTATCTAAACTTTCGCATTTATAATATTAGTAAGATAAGATTTAAATGCCTAATTATACATTTCAATGATTACAATAAATAGAAAAAAATTAACGATTCTTACAACCGCAAATGTCCTTATTAATACGAAGGATACTAGTATAAAATTTCAATATTGTCCTGGGAGATACATTACGTAGCGGACAGTCGCAGGTTCGATAGTACACTATCATCTTACATTATTCGAGGCTACCAGACGTAATATTATATTACATGTTACTTTAGTAGCGTGTTAAAATTGCAATAAACAAGGGAATAACGACTGATTAGCGGTTACAATACCTACAGATACGCAGTTGTCCTGGGTTCGATTTTTATTCAATTAGAAATCAATAAAATTACCTATTATCTTGCACCAATTTTGAAATGCGGAACTTCGGGATGGATGTATATGTCTTATTTATTAACGAATTATTGCTTAACTTCGAAGACTACACATGATAGTTACATTTGGACGTCACATCTATGACTAAGTGAACGACCATGCGATTGTTTAAAACTAGATGGACAAGAAAGGTCAGAGATATTGTGCGCAGGCAATTTTGAGCATGACTAAGTATTGTCTAATAACAGACTACTTACAGAGTATCGTTTGGTTTAACCACAAATACTCTGTGAGTAGGTCACAAATCAAGAATTAAAATATATGAGTTGTATGTCAGGCAGTGGGGCGGATGAAACAGGACGCATTAGTCATTACACACCATAATCTAAGTACTTTGGTTGATTATTATGACAATAATGAATGCAGTCGAACGCAGGCCTCCCGCAAACCATAGAGACTGATTTTCGTCTATACGCAGTCGTAGTAGTTCCACAACTTTGATTATGTGCGGTTCACACCTGGGCAGTACAGTTAGACAGTAGCGCAGGCTATATGTAGGTAATCGTATGGACACACTGGCGCCAGTCAGAGTTTACATTATGCCAATTGAATACCAGTCCAGTTATTGAGTGCTACTGGCCAAGTGTGAACCTGGCATCAAATCTATCATCGCTATGTGGATGACCTACATTTCATATCCTTCAAAAATCCGACCTTATTAGCTATCAAATATTTTGTTTAAATATTGGCTGTGTATTTTAAAAATTTGTTCTTGTTTATTTAATAAACATATCAGAAGATCGCGTGATTTCTGATATATCACGTCTATTAATTCAATTAATATAGCAAATATTATTGAACTCATATTTAATCCAAAAATCAAGACAGTGTCTTATTTTTCTTAAAATATATTTAAGTTGGTTTCTTACAAAAAAAGTGAATCACTAGTTGTATTTCACTTTGAATGTTGACAGTGTAGGTAATTCCAACTGGTTCAGTGTCTACTTTCTCATTACCTCATGTGTATTATCCATCCGTGGCACCGCCCCGGGCGAGATTTCTACGGCTGTCCCCTTTTTCACCTGCTTTGTGGGCTTATATGAGACTGTAATTCCCAGATCTGTGACGCCCCTTTCTGTCCAGCGCCCTGGGCCCAACCCTAACTCCGGTACTATTCACAACTATCAACATAGGAACTTCTGTCAGTATTTTTTAAAATATCTGCTTCAAGTAACTTTCTCCATGATGTAATAACGAAATATAGCATAAAATAAAATTCAGATTAAGCAAATTTTGTTTAAAAAAATCCGATCGCATTATTGTCCGGTCCAGGCGGGGTCGCACGTTCTGGGTCAAGGTCATTTGCACTCACATGTGTATTTAAACGTACTCTTATAATTTGGATTCAGACTATGTAAAGATACGTCACATTTGTGACGTCACAACAAACTTTACTTCGTACCGTACAACGTAAATTAAAGCGTCTAGTATAGTTAATTTATAAGGAAGTGTCTTCTTTTCAATTGAAATACAGAAAGTAGGATTTTATTTATTATATTTTTATAGAAGAAAGAAAGAACTGCAGGACATCTCTATAACTAAGGGATCTCCTTTCTTAATCTCTCACGAGACAATATTTGTGACAACCCTGTCTTCCAAGGAAAAGAGTGTAATTAATTTCAACTCATTCCTTGTACTGTCTATGACAAGCAAGAATCACTTAATTTTTCTGCGTTTGCACTAACGCCTTATAAGCGCATAAAGTAAATTTTGCTATGATTAATCTTAAAGGATACTTACAAATTCACATTGAAGCCTATTGGGCAAATGACATCAGAAATTTATTCGCCTTTCTTTAGTTGAAATAAATATGCTGGTTAATCCTTTTATAGTTTTTTAATATCGATTATAATATACATAGTTGTTTTTATATTCTAAAAGTTGATTGTATAAAGCGATCAAAAAAATGGCGTAAAACTATGCACCATATGAAGTTAGCATTTCATGCGTATTGTAACCAGTTTCATGTGATGTACGAAACGAAAGCATTGTGTGGAGGAATCACCTCCATTGACCCCAAACAGTATCCGCCTCGGACATCGCTGTTTCGCACCTTGATTCCATTAGCGTCGAGCCACACTGCCGAAATGTTTCTACTTTGAGTTTTTTTGTTTTTTTTTTTAAATAAGCAGACTCTATAAGCAAATTCTATATTAATAGTAATAAACGAAGATAATGTCCAAAATGCTACTAAATATTGGGAGACGATCTTAATAAAATTAACTACTTGCAATACTAGAGGATTACGTTCGCAGTGGACGACCTAAGGCTGACAATGAAGAATAACATTAAAAAATAGGTAAAAATCTTATTATAAATGAACTACAATAATGTGGAACGACACTAAGGATGTCTCTATGTTGTTGATTTAATCTCAAACAGGATCCAATAAGACAATTAACGCATTCTTTCACAACATGCAGTAATCGCTTCAAATGGAGAGAAAACAGGGCAAATAATTGAGTAAAATTGCTCTACACTACAATTTAGTATTATTACACAGAAGAAAAGATTTCCATTTTTAACTCTTGTGGACAAGGTCAATTAAAAATTAGTAAGAAGACAGAAAGACCGATAAACAGATTGTTGTTCGTTTACTTATTGCATCATGCAATAAACAATGTTATGGTAAACGTCTTATCGTAGACTTCAACTGCATACAATTATAAAATAAATTGACAAAAATAACCCTTGTATATGCATTTCGACAATAGAAACCCAGCCTTAAATATTATGACAATGGTAAGATGTTAAAACAAATTAGTTTACATACAAATAACGAATGACATTAAAGGTAATCTTGAAAGTCATACAGGACCTGTTTTGTTTATCAATGCAATACGAAAATATTGCATCTTCGTGGAAAATTCGGGAAGGTCAGTCACAATGTGCACGTGTTCTGTGAACAGCGTTTCTTTGTTTTAATGTTTTGGGAATTCACGGTATAAAATTGAACAGGTAAGATATTTGGTTACAAATTGCTATGCATTTTTTGTTCTAATCTGCACAATAAGGCGTCATACAGCAAAATAATATGTTTTACTTTTCGCTGCAAGTCTAATTTTTATTTACCGTTGAGGTTATGTTTAGTTATCATAAGCGGTTATGAAATTATATTTCTTTTAGCGTAAATTTTAATTAATTTTTCCTATGGTTCATGGAACTAATATAATGTTCTGCTCTAGTTACAGTTAGTACCCATAATTATGAGTACATTGTAAACATAATTAACATTACAATGTTATTTACATTTTACCATTCAAATTCAGATTAAAGTTTACTACAATTGTACAGTGACGGTTTACAACCTACGTCTTTCTATTCCCACTCCTTACCCTAGATCCTTGGACTATTAGGCCTAGGACATAGACAGCTCATCTTAGTTTACACAAACAGAATGAACTGGTTGTAAAAATAGCATTAATATTACCTATAGAACATTCATTGTTTTTATTATGCTTCGGAGTCACGAATGTCATTAGCTACGGCCACATACACGGCTCAGTATCAACGGATTAGTACTGTGCACAAGTCTTTGTGGCCAGAACGAACGATATAAAACTTTATTGTGAAAAAAATAAGTTCCAAAATATAAATATAAACTCACAAAAGAATTTGAGTTTCCAAGAACACCTCATGGTTTTTGTTTTTAGTGCGTTACTTCATTGTGAGTCGTCTTTCATTGGATTTATTCTTTTCAATAAGTTTTTTCCAGAAAACGTAACGGCCATTCGTTTCAGTTATTTACACAGCTTGTAGCATTTCAAACAACACTTTATGAATAATACTTAAATGAGTTATTTATTGTACGAATTTTCAGTGCTTTGAAAACTACGCTCGAAGATATAACTGCGGACGATTTTCCATACGGAATAATTGACACTATAAAATGGCCTATTTCACCCTAATTGCTACAATAGTGTTGGTGGTTGGCGTTAATGGTAAGATAAATTAAATATTAAAATGAAATTAAACAATATAGCTTTATCTAGAACTAGCTGTTCCCGTGCGACTTCATCCGCATGAAATTATAAAAACGTTATTGTTAACATCTTTCGAATTCCCAATTTCAAATATCAAAATACCATTTACCTTACAATGGCAATCTTGCTGCCTTGATGCTGGCAGCAACTTATGGTCTCTTTCTCACATTACTGTTTTTATCCAAAATATTTACCCCCCTAACTTTAATGGCGTAAAAATATATAGCCTAAAGCGTGACTTAAGTGTAGGGCTTTTTATAACAAAAAGAATAATTCAAAAATATGCTGTAATTGCTGACATCTTAGGCAACAAAGAAGTGTGTGTTTACGTTTTTTATATTAAGTATAGAAGTATAGATGGGAAAAATTATAAGCACTGCTACCGTCTCGGGCACCTGCCGTGAAAGAAATGTTTTTGCGGTTTCTAGAATGTTCATTCCATTCTAATCTCATGTGGACATAGCACGAAAATATGCTTGAGATTTGTTGGTGTACTTTCTACCCAAGCTACACAAATATGAATATGAATTTTGTTGTTGTCTGTACGAAGTTTTCTTAAATTTTCGTGCTGTTTCTTATAGCCTTTGTGGATTGATCGATATTAAAATGTCATAAGCTGTGATGCTATTCAATTTTGATTCTTCTTTAGGCTGTATTATTTTATACGGACTATAATAATTATTTAATAAACTATCATTATGATATTTCACAATCAAAACTATTCCATTGCAATATGACGTAATACCAATTTTAATTTCTTAATGACACGAATGCTTAATGAACAGCTGCGTAAATATATGTTTATCAACTTGCACGTATTTTACAATGACAAAATCAATGATTCCTTTGTTGCTTATTTAATTTAAAACGTTGCTATTTTTTTTGCTTTCTTTAAATTTGCACAAAAAGACACTGTTCTTGATGCCACTCCGATTATGCAATCAAGGTTTGTACGTAGTTTAGAATATGTTCACTATTTTTAGCCAAGCTTTTGTCGAATTTTCGGCGTCGCTCGCAATTCACTGTCATCACAAACCTAATTTGGATGCATACTTCTTTTTCGTAATAGGTAATTTCAACATTTGCTGACGCTAATTTAATTGACATTTATGTTTTCAGCTGACCCGAGTAGTGATAACGATAATCCGTTTCCAGGGTAAGGAAAATTATTAACTATAACAATCTATGATATGATGCAATTATGTGATTTGTAAAAACTTGGAAAAACCATATATAATTTAAGAAGCACTTTTTTACTTCACGTTTCATCTATTTCAAGTCGTATCCTTGTAGAATTTTCGCAAAATGTTTCTATAAGTTTTTATCGGGTTTAACTATTTTTTATCACAATTTGCGTACGTAATGTTAGTTTTTATTTCAGGTTTCCTTTTAATCAGGTAAGATATACAGAAAACAAAATGTAATACTTTTTGGAAGCTTCCTTATAAGAACAATTTTTAATAAAACCTTAATAATTCAGGTATAGTTAGTACATTTATTTTGTTGGTTCTAAAAGTTCGTCTTTGTAGATTAAGTTAGAGATAAGTTTTCATAACTTAAATACATCATTAATAATAAAGTCATGTTTGTTTCAAGTGAAATACGCCTTCATTTTACCTTTACTTGCCACAAGGTTTTATTGCTATTATAATTTATTGTAATAATACAATTTACAGTTTCAAAGACCTTTCCATGTAAACTCTTTCCAACCTTTCTTTCCTTTCCCACTTCACCCCATAATACCACCTTTCCCCACCATCAAGATACCAAGTCCAGATGACATAATCGGTAAAAACCCTAACCCTGGGGAAACATATTCTGGTGTAGTGGTACAGTCATCCAGTGGCTACACTACAGATGAGAATGGGAACGTCGTCAAAACTGGTGGTACCACTGTAGTGACTAACGACAACGGTGAAGTTAAGGAGTACAAAGGTTTGGACCATTTTCATTACATTAAACCTCCTACAAAGCTAATTCCGTATCCCCTTATAAGGCAAATATTTTCAACATATTGTACAGGACTCCCTATAACGCGATTTTTATAAACGGAGGGATTCCTACGTGATTTCCTATAACATGGAACTATCAACCGCGTTATAGAGGTCCTTACTTTCGGAACAGACAAGCTTAATTTTCGATTTTTACTGTTAAAATAACTTTGTACCATCTGAATAGGCGCTCTAATTGTTAGTTTTATAATTATCTTGTTTCTTTTTACAGTTGGAAAAAACCCGCCGGTGATTAAAAACAACATGTAAGTAAATGGTTTTAACGATTTAAGCATGTCAAGTGACAACTTACGATTAGACTGATTCTACTTTCATCATCATCATCTCCTCCTCCTTATCCTACTGATTCTACTTTCTGATTATAATTATACTAGCTTTCGCCCGCGACTCCGTCCGCGTGGAATTAAAAAAAAAA
>LD688948.1:5480764-5492112 GCA_003118335.3 Papilio memnon
TATGATAAAGGATTAGGTAGTAACAAATAATAATTGATTGCAGATTATTAATATAAAAGGAGTACAGGTATAAAGATTCAAAATACTTAAATATAAATGAAATAGGTATGCGAAATTATTAAGGACAAAATTATCTTTCACAGTTGCCTTCGATTGATTTCTCGCAGGTAGAATTAATTACATTAGTAATAAAAATGTATACTAAATTTAATAATTAATATTCAAAATATTATAGCTACCTGATATACCAGAAAGCGAGGTATGATAGTTTTACTACATTTAATATTAAAGAAGAATCGAAGTAAACAAAAAACGTGTCTTTCCTAAAGAAATCAAACAATAAAACCTTTAATATAAAAATTAAATGTTCATAAAAATTCTTTTAACTTTATCTAATTTTTTTTCTAAAAATGCAGTCACGGAATAATAACAAATATTCTTTTTCATATATTTCCTTTCATATATAAGGGAGAATTAAATTTCTTACCAGTCATTAAATTTAATTTCATAAAATTTATTTTTAAACTACATCATTTTATTTTGATTGGTTGATATTCTCACTCTTGGTGTCTTACTTGCCTTTTTTTAACTTTTCATTCCAGTACACAAAAATTACAATAACTGAGGTATTTATTTGTAACGTTTCATTTTCCAAACAATATGGACTATTAAGTATTGGATTACTCTTTTCATATCTTTAAAATATATTTGTATAATTGCGATAAATTCCAAACATGTCCGATCGATCAATTTAAGAAAACTTTTGTATATGCATAAATTAACGTTGTCGATCTATACTAATATTATAAATAGAAGTATTTTTGTATGTAAATAACACAAAAACTACTGGGCCGATTTCTACCTTTCACCTTTAGAAATGCCATTTATCTGTAAGATAGGCTATATTTTTAATTTCATGCAAAGTTGCGAGCAATACCTAGTCATTAATAAATTCAGATCAAACATCTATGTAATTAAGTACTGTAATTTATTTTAATGTACAAATTCTTCATATTTCTAGAGCAATTAGGTATGTAATATTGAATAACTGTCATATTATGTTTTGTTAAATTCCTGTTGCAAATGCGACTTAATTTGTTAGTCTTTTTATGTAATGAAACTTAATTTTATTATTTACTATGTCTTAAATACATATATTTCACAGGTGCCTGTTGTGCCGCCAATGCCATTATTTTTCCCGGAAATACATGTAAGCATTATATTTACTGAAAAAAAGTTAAAAATAGCGATGGCCGTAAAATGACATACGTACATCTATTGTTGTCTATGGTCCCGATGTTAATTAAGACAAGCGTATTTCAACATATCACACATTTTCTCATATCAATTTTGATAGTAACTAGGTTGAATACAGAATTGTGTTTTGTTTGAATGCTTTGGGTTTTTTCAGATTACATCATTTAACAATGACAACCTAAAGAGTATCAAACCTGGTCCAAATCAACATTTCGTCGGTTCCTCGTCATCTTCCTTCACAGTCTCCAGCAATGTCAACGGCAAGAAGAACTACGCTGGCGCCTCTAAAACCATAGTCAATAATAATGGACATGTAGATGAACAAGCTCTTGTTATTGAAAACAGCGTTTAATCAAGTCATTTTCAAGTGATGTTTCATTACCTTTCATTTATATTTTTGTTAACGTCATTCAATTATAATTTTACCGTTTTACTTGTTACGATTGCAATGTTTTATATATCTATAATGTTTAAATAAACCAATTACTTATGATACTTTATATTTTATTTACGGTTGCCATTAATAAAAAAAAAGATGGCGTCTATTAAAGCAACGCCTGCTTAAAAAGTCAGTAAAGGTTGCGTTAGAGAATTATTGCTATTCCAATTTGAAAAGGATGCATACCTCACGAACGCTTCGCAAATAATAGCATAACGTGCTGTTAAACAAGATTAAGTTAAGCATTGCCAGGGATGTTAGGGGGGCAGCTTATGACCTATAGTAGTAGAAAGGAGTTCAAATCATCTGCAAATCAGCAACAAAAATTGGTGATGTACCTAGACAATGTTACTAAACCACACAGTTCGCAGGGATACTTTGAAAATCACTTGATTCTGGGTATATATACAGAAAATTATTCAAGGTTACATACCTAATTTGTCGTCTTTTGAAATTTTCACGACGTGTAATAATCACCCATCCTTTGTTGTACGTTTCATTAACGCGGTGATAATGAAAAAAATCCCACTAACTGACACCAATTAGTTTCACATTATTTTTTCAGTAAATTACCTCTTACTTGACAGAAAGGCTTCAATTCATATTACTCTGTTGAGTATTTTAAGATATAATTGAGGCTTTTAGAAATATACAGACATCTGCATAAAATGTAATAGCCTATTATGAGTTCTGTACAAAATATATGGTACCTAATGAATATAATTTTACATACTGTAATAGTTATTTGGTATTGGAAGATCATTTCAAGGAAATACAAACAAAACCGGAGTTTGATTTTACGTATTGATATGAATTATAACTGATGGGTACGTAATTATTGATTATATGCTTTTATTACAGATTCTTAGTGGCGGATATCAGGTGCATATCTGGAAACAAATTATATATCTTTGGTCTTGTTGTTCAAGTACATATTCAACAGAAGTTATATTTTCAACTAGTGTAGAATACATAATAGATATTGTTTAAAAAAAGTAACCATGCTTTAACTACATCTAATGTGAAATATATTTGTACTTTCTTTATTTATAAGTAAGACGTGCGCACACCCTTGACTAGACTATCGCATAACAGTCGTGCGATTGTCGATTGTTTCGCAGCCAATTCAACTGTTTAGTTGCACAACTCAAAATCGTGTAGTCGCACCTCCATATAAGCTCATAGGAATCAAAGCGCGACTAGAGAACCTAAATATAGTTATTAATACTACTCGATACACAAAATGTATTTATAAAATAAATAGAAGATTTCTAAAATTATGCGGATCTCCAAAGATCAAAGTCGTGTTCCCATAGTATTTTTGACAAGGAAAAATTTTGTTCTTGTCCATAACTAATTTTGCAAGGTCGTTTAATCCAATAAATATAGTGATACAGATTCTTCCACTTGCATTAGTTTTTTGCAGTGGTAGTTAAGTGTTAAATTAGACGATTTTTAGCATTCAATAGTAGTCATGTCTAAATTTCTTGTTACATTATGTTTTATTGCGTTGTTTATCTACGTCTTAGGTAAATTAGACGTTCACTGATGTGGTAGTTGTAACATTTTTATTTATTAATTTAAATGTTCTAATAATTTACAGCCGAAGAGGAATCTAAAAATGAAGGCGAAGGAAGTAAGAAGTCGGAGTAAGTGTTTTTATAAATTACAAGCTTTCGCCCGGGAGTTTGCCTTTAAGAAACGCACATTAAAACAAAACATATGTGTCTTCTTCCAGACTATGTTCTATATATGCCAAATATCATTAAGATCCTGTGAGCCGTTTTGGGTATACTTACTCATTCATAATATTAGTAAGATAAGTATGATATTTTCCAACATAGAAATACGTACCGTAATTCATTATTTATTTTATATAGTTAGGTAGTGAAATGTTTATTAATGTCTCAATTGTTTCAATCTATATCTATACTAATATTATAAAGAAGAAAGATTTGTATTTTTGTATGTATTGAAATAACGCAAAAACTACTGGGCTGATTTAAAAAACTCTTTCACCGTTAGAAAGGTAATTTATTCGTGAGTAACATAGGCTATATTTTTTAATTTCATGCGGGCGAAGTCGCGAGCAACAGCTAGTAAATAATAAACATAATATTGTTTAAATTAAAATGTTATTGTTACAGGAACGGACAGGAAGAATTTGTAAGTAAACGAAAATAAAACCAAAACGGTTCAACATAACTTTTAAAAATAATTAAAAACCAGAAATTAGCTAAATAATGTTTGAAAAAGTAGAAGATACTATGGTAAAGTTAAACAGGTTATATACTTTTATTACTACGTCAGATTTTAATTTATTTTCCAGGACAATGGTAATCAGGGACCAGAAGCTTCGGATTCAAAGTATATGAAACAGAACATGGTAAGACTCCGTATTAATAAATAAAATAATTCACAAGCAGCGTAATCTTTATAAATACTCTTATTAAATTAATACAGGTACCATATTTATTTAAACGCATTTAGGGCCTGTCCCACCACTGGCTGATAGAGGCTCGGATAGCTTAAAAATGACGTCAGTGTCAGATAAGGGATAAAATCCGATATTTCCATCACATATTTTACACGTTGAATTGTTATCAGACAATTTACAATTTGGTGGGACAGGCCCTTAATGTTACGCTACTGTAACTAAAGTCATTACGAATCGATTTTTACTGGTCCTTATAAGTGTTTATTAAATTTAAATTAGAACTAAAGTTATTTGTAATATACGAAATTAATCTGAGCGAGAAAATGTTGAGTCACCTAAACATTGTTCGCCAGTCTTAAAGGAATTAATGTTTAGACAGTATTTCGCTTTTGATCCGTATTTAGTTTTATTTGAACCCTAAACTAACTAAGTAATCATTACTTATTTCTATCTAAACGCATGTTGTACCTTGTAGAGTTTTATTGCGTCTGTATAACATGATTCAATTTTTATGGCAGCTCGTGGTTAACTGCTAGCATGTTTTCACAGGTTGATGCTAGATTGGCCTGATGAGGGAAAACTCACTAGCAGGGTTGCGACCCTCGCACTACTAAACTTTCTACTCATACGTAAAATTAATATAACTAAAATTGTTTTTCGTCCAGCATCTTTTTGGATATACGAGCTGCGGTAAAGTTTGGATTATATTATACCCGTTGAATGTCATTATTAAATATATTTTCTAAATTACAGGAAGCACCAGCCAACTACATACCTTTGTACTATGGATATATTCCATTCTATGAGCTCATCGGGTACTAGCAGTACATTATAAATTAATTGTTATTGTTTTCTTTATGTTTCTATTATTTAAACTAGCTGTTCCCTTGCGGCTTCATCCTCGTAAAATTGTAAAACTTTATTTAATCGTTTGTTTTAATTATCAATTGCAAATGTCAAAATGACATGATGACAAATCATGGCAATCTTGCTTCCTTTATGTTGGCAGCAACTTATGGTCTCTTTCCCACATTAGGATTTTTATCCAAAATATTTACCCTCTAAGTTTAATGGCGTGAAAATATGTAGCCTAAAGCGTGACGCAAGTGTAGGGCTTTTTATTAATAAAATAATTATTCAAAAATATGCTGAAATTGCTGACATCTTAGGCAACAAAGAAGTGTGTGTTTTATTATATTACAATAGTATAGATTACGATGGTTTTGTTAATAAATAGGGATTTAGGAATAAAGCATTTTTGTTTTGAAGTTTCCTTTTTTTATCTCCCATATAACTGTGAAGGAAGTATAAAGTTCCGAAAAACTTGTAAGACTATGTCATCCCTTACGATTTACTTCAATAAAGTGAGACAATTATGTTTTGTACAGATGTTTCGCCAGTGGAAACGGATATTCTACATTGAATTTAAAGCATAAATATTAAAACATATTCCAATGCTAAAGTAATCTCCATAAATTACAGGACAAAGTGATTGATGGACTGTGCTTGTATTTTTTCGCTTGATTTCTTAAAATTTATTATACTTTAATCGATTAGTTGTTAATAGTTTCTATAGTATATTTTCGATTATCTCGTAATCTTACTAATATTATTGATTTAGATGGACGGATAGATGTTTGTATCTATGTCTCTATATGAAATTTGGCACAGATGTACATAGACTGGAAGAACATAAAGGCTACAATTAAAGTTTTTTTTTTGTAAATTCAGCTAATAAACTATAGTTATGTAATGAATGAAGGACACTATGATACTATAAAAATAAAGGCACATAAGTAAGTTATTCCTATGCTTTAAGCACTAGATAAATTTTAATCTATACTAATATTATAAAGAGGAAAACTTTGTTTGTTTGATTATAATGAATAGGCTCAAAAACTACTGGGACGATTTAAACAATTCTTTCATCGTTAGAAAGGTTATTTATCTGTGACCTATTTTTACTTTACTGTGATATATTTTTTCATTTCTTTTTTATTAATTTCAAATTTCACGCGCCCGGAGTCGCGGGCAAAAGCTAGTATTCAATAACTAGCTAAGAAATTTTATCAAAATCTAGTCGCTAAGAGGATGATATAAATTAATTTTCTTTAGATCCAAAAATCTAAAATAATAGAGTATATTATTGTCTTCTAGAAGTTAATACTTTATCTGAATTGAAGAAAACACTGGCTGGATGAGAACAATAAAAGAAAATCGTTGTTTTATCTGTATTTGAGAATAGCCCTTTTAATGACGTTTATTCGCGTGTGATATAAGGCGGGAGAGACCTTGCCGCTTTACATTATAGCGCGAAAATTCACACAGTACGATACTCTACCGTGTCTCGGAAGTTTATTTACTCGTATTTTGTTTATTTTTTTTAACAAAAATGATGAAGCTGTGCCCCGTGTTACTTGTTATTGGATTTCTTTTCTTCAACGTGGAAGGTAAATTTGTAATGTTTTAATCAAAAATAAATAATATTATTTTTACCGCAAATTTTAATTACTTCAAGGATTAAAATTATCACTTAATAACGAATAGAAAATCAAGAATTAATAGTCTCTATTATATTACAGAAAAATTATTGAAAATTAAAATAAATAAATAAAGAACAGAATATAAAATCCAAACAATTAAATAACATTTTTAAAAGTAAATTGTAGTAGTTTTGGTTAATTTTAATCGGTTAGATGAGTACATATTCCCGGACTTTTTTTTTATCTATACTCGTAGTTCAAATGCCATAAACAAATATTAGATCAATAAAATGCAGCAATACATTTTTATCCCATTACTAATCAACATTTAATCTAAATTCAAACTCTATTAAATAGCAATAAAGTACAAATTATATTTAACCAATTTGATTGTGTGATTTCCTCGTTTGTGTTATGTTTTGAACTTTAATCTATTACGCCTTTTATAATACTAGTTTTCACTATATAAGTTTAACATGATTGTGACGCATCATTACGATATTTAAAACAGTATGAAAACTATATAATTAAACGACAATTTAATTACGCATCTTTTTATACAACTTTGAAGTTATAAAATGGACTAAAGGTCACCAACAAACCTCAATCCTATCTTTAATCCTTAAATGCATCTTGTTGCCAAATGTATACATACCACGTTTTACGTTATTTTATCGAAGTCGTGTGGTATGTGTTTCCAAACGCACTTTGACGACCATAGATAATAAATACATTGAGTGTTTTTACATATTTTTTGTTATATGTCCCTAAATACTTTCCAGGGCGCAATAAAACAATGTATTTAAGGGTTAACAGCACGATAATTAAAGCGATTTAAATCATTATTGAAGATAAGAGCCACTGAACAATAATTAAATAACCACTATTGTAGTTAGACCCATTAAAAAAAGACAAAGGTACAATAATTATAGAGCCAGAATTAGTTACACTTCTTACTTAATCTCTGTAATGTAGAGTCTGCATAAAAATTGGAATCAAAGGATTGATCTTTCTCTATGCCTTTATGTTTCACCTATAATGTTATAGTGGTGATAAACACCGCTTATCAACTGTTATCAATATTATCTTTTTTGTAAGTGTATGCCAAAGCTTTGAGTAGGTAGCAGCCTACGCTTTTCATAATGTCTATCATGCTATTTCTATTGTATTTGGAAACTACAAGTTGTCGATAATACATTAGGGAAATTAAAAGTTTTTAAAGAGTACTCGTACATGCCACATTTTTTCTTAGACATGTTAAAACAAAAGCTTTTATTTTATTCTTGCTTGCTTTTTATTTTTACTAATATAAATTAAATGTTCAAAAAAACATTTATTATTTATTCTTTAGCCCTTAATTTGTTTGTAAATTAAAAAATAACTTTAGATGTTTAAATTGAATTATAATGTTTTTTAAACGTTATGCACATTTGTTAGTGCATCATACCCGTACCGGATCTTTCTTATCAATGTGACGTCACATTTTGATATCCAGTTTAACAGCATTCATAAAGTACGCCTGATCTTCAACTCTTACCTTATTATGCTGTACATTCCATCGATATATTTCCCCTTTTATCAGCAAATTAACAATTAAAATTAATTGCTTACACGCGTTAAATGTTTATAGTCTTGATAATTCCATCTCACTTAATATAAACATATGGAAGATTTTCTCTAGATTTTCTTTGTTGATATAATTATTATTGCTGTAATCTCCTGTATGTTGAAATCTATACTAATATAATAAAGCGTAAACACACACTTCTTTGTTGCCTAAGATATCAGCAATTACAGAATATTTTTGAATAATTCTTATTTTAATAAAAAGTCCTACACTTACGTCACGCTTTAGGCTATATATTTTCGCGCCATTAAACTTAAGGGGTAAATATTTTGGATAAAAACTCTAATGTGGGAAAGAGACCATAAGTTGCTACCAACATCAAGGAAGCAATATTGCCATGGTTTGTCATCACGTCATGTCATTTTGACATTTGCAATTGATAATTTGACAAATGTAGGTTACCAATGAAATAAAGTTTTTATAATTTTACGCGGATGAAACCGCATGGGAACAGCTAGTACTATATAAATTTGACAAAATAGAGAAAACATAAGCTTTCAATAATAGTTTGAAATAAAATAAGCGAAATAATAGACGTTAGATTGTTTTTTTACGATCTTGGATGGATGCGTTTTATTATACTTGAATATTTATGAAAACAATACGCGAACTTGAAAAGATTTAGCTAAATATCACGGCCGGATCACCATTGACCTCTCGATTAAAATCATTAATTCACTGTTAAATATATTCCGGACTACGATACAAAATAATTTATTGCACAACGTCCGTCTGCGAAAATGATTATTTTTAACCATGATGCGCGAACTTCCCAGTTATCACCGAAATCTATTAGCGTCTAATATTTGTTTAGTATTACGTTCCTTATTGATGCGAAATATTTTTCTCAAACGTCCTTGAGATGTGTTTGTTTTACATTTAAATTAATGATACTTTTTATTACTGCACTAGCTGTTCTCGTGCGGCTTCATCCGCGTGGAATTATAAAAACTTTATTTTGTTGTTTACATTTGTCAAATTATCAATTACAAATGTCAAAATGACATGACATGATAATAAACCATAGCAATCTTGCTTCCTTGATGTTGGCAGCAACTTTTGATCTCTTTCCCACATTAGGGATTTTATCCAAAATATTTAGCCCCTAAGTCTAATTGCGTGAAAATATATAGTCTAAAGCATGACGTAAGTGTAGGGCTTGTTATTAAAAAAAAAATTATTCAAAAATATGCTGTAATTGCTGACATCTTAGGCAACAATGAAGTGTGTGTTTACGCTTTATTATATTAGTATAGAAGTATAGATAGAGATTAAATTGGTATTTATAATTTGTCACTTTACTGTTAAACTATCACTAAGATCGTTCTAGGTTCTAGTTAAAGAAATATATATTTTTCAATTAATTTTGCGAGAATAACAGCTATTATTGTTAACCTCAGTGAAGACTAAAAAGGGATACTTTTAATTAATTTTACAAATCAATCGTTCGATCTTAAATCAAAATTATTTGCATTTTTGTTTTTCAGGAGCACCATTTGATCAAAATGACGTTAGCGCTGCTGCAGCTAACGGCGATTGGGAAACTTTTCATCGCCTGTAAGTGTATTCTCGCATAGTATTTCTTAATTATTAGAGGCAAAGGTGGCGGTGAAATAAATACATTTGGTGATGGTACACTATTAGGAAACAATGAAGTTAATAGTTACAAATTTAAATGTAAATTAGCCTACAATGACTTTGGAGTCCTTCATTTATTGATAAGAGCTACTTTAGACGGCCATGTCACAACAATACTAAGTAACGATTCGTTTTTAATATATATTTTTAGGACTTTGTTTATGGTTTACGTGGTCAACTTCTTTATGATAAAGCAGGGAATATAAACGAAATTGTACAATTATTTTTATTGCAAATACAAAGTTAACTTGTCGATATTAATTCTTGACTTATAAGTGGTTTGTGCTAGATTTTTAAATGAAATGCGATCACTATTTTAATAAAACAGTAAGAAATGTATAATAGATTATAAAATTAAATAATAAACCTGTTCCTTATAAAATGTTTACTTTTCAGCATACGAAACAAATTTCGCTTAGCGCATAATCGGTAAATATGTTAAATATGCTAAAATAACTATTTTAAAGTATTTCATGTCTTCAATTTAAAGGATTGATTTTTATTTCTTCATAATTCTATGATTTTAACCATGTATTTTTATTACTTGAATAAATATACTATCATAAATGTACTGTCTATTTTACACCAAAAAGTGTTAAGAATGAATATGGATGGCTACAAAGGAAGAGGAAGACCGAAGAAAGTATGGATCGATTGTGTGAAAGAGGATATGCTTAAGAAGGGGGTGGATTCAGATATGACGGCTGATAGAAATGTATGGAAGAGCAGCACATACTGTGCCGTCCCTCTGTAAGGGATAAGGGCAAGTTGATGATGATGATGTGATACTGTCTTTTTTATTCTCAGTGAATTGATTTATAAAAACTTTTTTACTTATAACTAACATTTTTCTTAAATTTACAGCATTGACGACAAATTTAGATCAATGCGTCGCCGGTTGGTAAAATGTTATGATTTTCTGGGAATATTCATGACCATGGGACAAGCAAAAATTTCATAATTCAGAAACTAAAGTTATATTTTGGGTGTACTTAGATTTGTAGGGACGGTTCCCAACAGCTTCGTGTTTACTTTAACTCGCTAACACATTTGTTTTTTTACCTATACTAACATACAGGGCATAATATAAACTACCTTAAGAATAAGCAATTAATTTAAAGTACATACATATAACAAATTTGTTTGTTTAATATAATTTACGCACCCTTATCATTCATATATAATATTTATTTAAATCCATCTAAAAACGTTGTTTCTGTAACACTTTTAGGTTATCTAGTTTGTATAAAAGTTTTCATTCTAACAACATTTTCCGTAGTTTAATTGAATGATATCGAGCGCGTCTAATCATATTTATCGCATTCACTTCGCTGTAATTCCACCTCGTTTCGTTCCACATTGTTTAGTTAAACATAGAGTTATCGTCTTAATGCGTTTTATAACGTGTTTCAGAGCAGAGTAAAAATGCTTCTTTAAAAACAAGAAATGAATAATATAAAATTAACC
>LD688948.1:5528678-5553268 GCA_003118335.3 Papilio memnon
ATAATAAGTAGTTATTACCTACTTTAGATTCTATGTTTTATCGCTTCATGTTAAACTCATATCTTGTTTAACAATTTAAAAACTATGTAACAAGTTTTCATAAGTACGTACACGTTAAAATACCTTTCTCTGTTGAAATAAATCGGTAGTATGAATTTGGTGAGATTCCCCGTCATCTAACGTAATACAAACAAAGCGTGACTTATTACTGTGGGTATAGAGGCGTGTGACTTAATGAGGCAGCAGGAGCCCTGATTAAGATGTTCTGAGTCACGAGGTCAGGGGCTGCTGTCACCCCACACGGCAAATCCCAACGCGTCCAACTGCAATAAAATATATCGCTACAATTGACACACGATGAAATAACTGCGACATGGGAATTATTGGTATTGTAAAAATGTAAGAATCCTTGTCAAAAACATCGACGATTATTATTTATTTCCTTAGTAATGTTTTGGTTTTGTTTTCATTCAACTAAAATTCCTGATCGTCGCTAACCATTTAATGTAATATGTTTGTGGCAAATTCTTATTGCAGCTTCCAATAACAGCACAAACATTAAAATTGCATATAATATTTATTTTGGTATACTACCGTATGTAAAAAAAAGTATGGACGGAATGGGAAAATTTTCATAACGCGTACGTGACGGTGCATCTCTGTGTTGCAGTTGCCTCTAGATTGCAGGAGGGTGATTTAACGAACCTTTGTATTTGCAGAGGGGCAGCACTATTACGACGAATATTGACATCTAACGAGTGCTGATGATTTATCTTACCTTTTAGTTTGATATTTGAATCAGTAAATACCAATTATAAATACCAACCTGATTGCGTATTCTTTCCGAACACAAAACGCACACGTAGTATTAACGTTATTTTATATCTATATCATTATTTATTAAAGATAATCAGAGAAAACAATTGTTAGTATCTGACTAACATTATAAATGCGAAAGCTTAGATGAATGTATGTTTGTTAAAGTTTGCCGCCTAAACGGCTGAACGGATTTCGGTGAAATTTTACATAGATGTAGAGCATAGCCGGAAGAACACAGGGGCTACTTACTTTTTTTTAACTCCACGCGGAAGGAGCCGCGGGTGAATACTAACTATAAATATATATTTTTTTCTAACAAAATTTCGGCATAGACGTAATATACTCGGAAAAAACATAACGATGACGTTTATGAATAGGAAGGCGACGTGTAATTCAAGTTGGTCCGGAAAGTCTATGAGATCATTTCCCTTGACGACATTCCGCCTTTTCATTTTTATGGCCTCTCGTAACCGAATCGCTAAAGTTTTCCTCTTCTCTTGTCAAATTCGCACCGTCTTCCCAGTCACTTGCAGAACTCTTTAATAAAGTTCCTTTATTAAGTGCTCTTTGTGGAAAGCTCATAAAGCCTGGAGTTATGACTACTTATGATGTTATGAAATATATAAAAATATGTTAAAGATCAGTTTTAAAACCTTGCATAAAACATTAGTTTTACTATCTATAAATCGTCTCACGCTTTGCTTCTAACAACATAACAATTTTAACTGTGCCCTAACTGACTTATATCTAAGACGAAACAATGCAAGTGACTACTTTATTCTTCTTAGGCAGTCTAGAATATTTTAGTATACAATAGAAAGCCGTGATGCAGTCTCTGAATTGTCTTATTGTGTTGTTTCATTGTGCAAGGAGATAGCATTCTTTGGCTGGAGAGGCAATATTTCCGCGTTTCCTCTATTCATTGAAATCTATCAGAGTAGGCGCACAGTCCTGTTTCACTGAATTTTAGGGTTGCCACTTTCATAAAAGGTAGAAAAAGTATCACATTTTGCATGAATCTTCAGGGCAATAATTTCACGACCTTACAGAACACCGTCCGGAAATAACCTGGTTTGTGACATACACAAAAAAATAGCTTATCGCTTTTCTTTAACTAAAGCTATCAGTGGTTTTGTCTCATCAAATACAATTTTAGTCAATGTTTTAAGAATTACTTTATTGAATTCAACCACACATAACCGTGCCTCTTATAGAAATTTGAAGCGTCACTCTTCATTAATCAAAGCACATTTCTATATAAAAATGGCAACCCTACCGAAGGCCACAATTTAATAACGAGTCGCCAGTAGAATGCAGCTGCGCGCCTCCGCTTCGAGTCATGAGAGATAAGACCTCGCCTATCGTCTAACATTTGTGCCGCAGTTATTTGCCCACGTCATCGATAAAATTTGACAGACCCTCATAACTGAATTACCAGCTACTTCTTTGATAACGACAGGAAAGGTTTATTTTTTTTTAAACTTAATTCAACAATTTAAAGTTATCGTTCATGTCTACTACTGAATAGATAAGAACCATGTATTTGGTCATATGCTTCTTACAAAGTTGTTTTGTATCCTGTGGTAAATTTTTGATAATATCAGTGAATTGGCATCATGTCATCATTGCATGACTGAATACTCGTTATAAATTAAACACTGGACCAAGTTATGATATGTCAATGTGACAATTTTGTTTTTAATAAGGCAACTTCAGCCAAAGTATCAACTGCTTTAGCTCGTGTCTTAAACCGTACCTAGAGTCCACACCCTGGGACTCAATCAGTTCCTTTGTGGTGACCTATCGCTTTGGAACTTCATTGATTAAAGCCAAGTGTGCTGCCGCGGTTCATCGCCTAGCGTTTAGAACTCCGCTTTATCCTTTTGTTCTAAACAAGAACTTTTCTCATCTCATTCCTCTATCGTAGTTATTAAACTGCGCTCCGATGTTTTTCTTTCAGACATGTATTTTGTTTCAAGATGTTTTTTAACCAGTATAGTATAATATGAAATTTTGTTATCTAATTGTAGCTCTTATTTAGTTCCACAATTATTAGTTTAAATTCGTATAACTAGTTAATCGTTTCTTAAAGTTTGACAATAGTAAGATGAATTTAGAAATAACTAAGTCTTCGAGAAATACTGAAGAGAAAATTATAGTACTAGTTGATAGTTGAAAATAAGTTGACAACAGCCGAATTAGAATTAGACCGACGAGGTTTCGTTTCATTCCACTCGTTTCATTCCACAATTGTTCTCTTGGGAAGACGATTCACTGGAAAACAATTCCGAAAATTCTCCGGGGAGTGATCACAGTAAGTAGCGTCACGGTTTGTAAAACAATTTAAGAAAATTGTCATTAATTTTAGGGTTTATCCTTAATCCATAACTAGAGTTATTTGATGTTTTTTTATGAATAGGTGTGCTACGTAAATAGTGACTTATTAGTTAAATATGAAGGAGAGATCAAGAACGTCCATTTTTCAATATGTTGCAATCCCGATCTCAAAAAGTAATTGTAAAGAAAGGTGAGTAGGCCTGATCCAACATAACAGACAAGAAGGACAACGTAGGTGAAAATTGGTTCTATTATTACTGTGTATTTGATACCAAAGCAATTCATGCCTTGAAAATTGCACTAACATTTCCACCTTAACCTCTAATAGCTTAATATGTAGTTCCATGTTCAGTTCAGTTTATCAATACAGTATGATTTATTACATCTCCGCTGCAGCCGAAGTAACATTTGTCACGTCACTCGGCAATTGTTTAGTCAATAGAGGGAGTTTAAACTTTTAACTGTATGAAAGACAGTTATACATTATTCACTATTTGCTGATCTCCCCTAACAAACGTATAAAGGGTGCGCTTTTTTGTCGCGCCTCGAATGGGATTCCCGCGGTGTCGTGACCCCCAAGCCTTGATAACTTCATTGCGAACGCTAGATGTTTGTGGATGGTTTCATTAACGAGAGACGCATCATTTTAATGTTGAACATTTTTTTGTATATTCTAGCTTAAAGAAGAAAACTAAATGAAATACAAAGAATCGAAACACAAAAATAAAAAGTGTCTGTAAAAACTCCTAAGTTTCATACGCTTGCTGTCAATTTACGCAATAGCAGGTAAATACGGATAATTCCAATAATAAAGTCAACATTTCATAAAACTTTTTATTTTTAAATTATAAGTTTTGAAAGTTACAATACGTTTTGCATAACTCGGGCCAATCCAATGCACATATGCAGGTCGGATGCAGTTGGCTCCCTGGGGTCTAATTTTCGTAACCCTGCCCTACGGGGACTTACGATATTCGAGAATTACATAGAGCTGAACTCAACACAACGTACTGAAAAATGTAAGCATCCAAATAATGTGTTAAACTAGCCGTTCCCGTGCGGCTTCGTCCGTATGAATTTCCATAACATTGAGTACTAATTTCGCAATATTTATGAAAAATGTATTTACCAGTCACAAAACTGGAACTGTGCACAATATTTTCCCCCGTAGAATCTATAAGTTATTCAGAACTGGAAAGTATAAAGTAAGATAATTCATGTTAGCAAAATGTGTCATAATTTAACAAGCTATTGGGGAACATTTGGCTGTCTCTAACAAATTATTTGATTCATAAAAACTACTTATTCTTTGAATTTTAATCTTTATTGTCATATTTGGGCTTATTAGTAAGACCTTATAAGCCTTAATTAAATTAACTAAATTATTGTAAACATTTTTTTATTCGGTAGTACTAGCTCTATGTATTTCACCGTCTCAACTATAGCCGGTGCTCCCTTTTAAAAAGATGAAGGTATCCGAGCGTTAATCTTCAGCGAGATGTCAGTGAATTGGACAATATCCCGGGGCGCGTTCGACCCCCCGACCTATCCGGGACCCCCCAGCATATTTCAAGTACAGGATTAGAACGTACACGGCAAAGTGCGAATGTGTAATGTTTGTTTCTGACAGCTGATCGCCTTTAATCTATGAGATTTAAATTTAACTGCCGCCTTTATGGCCCTTATAGGGTCCACTGAAAATCTTTTTAATCTCACCACGGACCCGTTTAAAGGACGTGCTCAGTACAGATGTTTAAATTTATTGCTTCCATTAAAGATTTGGAAAATGACGATAAAGATTAGCTTTTATTATTTCTATAGAAAAAGAACAAATTTAGTAATTTTAACACTAGCAATATGTTTGAATTTCCTAATAATAACAACACCAAGTAGTTAAGTACATCAAATGTATTCATTATACGGCCTTCTTTCCGTTATATATTTATGTTTGCTTTTGACTATATTAATATAAGTAACGATTTAAAACCAGATTGAAAGGATGGTTTCGCAAAAATTACGGCCCGTTTTCGTAGGCTTTTTGTGAGTTTTTCAATTTGAAATTGTAATCAAAACGAATGTTGAACAGTAATGATGACCAACACAAAGCAGGTCATTACAGTTGGCAAAATTAAACCGCGCCTTTCAACATGTTGCCATCTCTTTCTATCCTATTAAAAAACTGAGATAACAATATGTTTTTAAACAGCTTCAGAAGAACTCGCGGTAAGAGAATTGCTGTACGACCAAACACAGCAAACCCATTAATATTTTATTATGATTTTTTTTAAAAAACAAAGTGTAAAAGGTAACCAGTGCAGAAATTAAATACAGAAGTAGTTTATTGGTTTTTACTTAGTCCCAGTAATCAGTTTTCTAAACATATTAAATGTTACAGAAGTATGTTACTTAAAAATTCAATTATGACGACATAAATTAATCTGACAGACTCAATCTAAACTAATCAATATAATTATCTACATAATAAAACGATGCCATGCGTCAATCCTCATTCAAAGTACGATATTGACGGTTATTAAATATTTGAAGACCGCATTTCAATTTCATTTGACGTGTCGTCACGAATCATCCCCACGTAGCCACTCAATTAGGACCACTCGGTATTGCTGTGAACTGCGTGTAATTGCTATTCACTTATTGACACGTCATAACTTCGGTTGGACACGCCGCACCCCGTATTTTGTATGGATTATGTTGTTACAAAATTTAACTAAAACATTTCTAAGAATACAGTACGAGTAACCAAATATAATTTTCTTTGAAAGCGACGTGATTTTAAAAATAGTTCCTTGTAAAAGAACAAAATAAATTCAACATTCATAGTTAAGCCAGGACTATGTTTATCTTATAACAAATAAAAAATAATGATAGGTGCAACGAAATTCTTAAAAAATATTTTTCTCGTTAAAAATGATTCATTTTTCTCTCGAGGTAACAATAACAAAAAATGCTACTATTTATTGATAAGTACATCTCTTTATTGTAATTAAACTCATCGTGACCACGAACAATGCAATTACGCGCACTGTATTGTTTGGTCGACGTGGAGACAGACGCAATGGCTTCACAATAGCGTTTCGAATTATCGTTTATCATCATTTTGTCACTGATGTGAGAAAGTCTTTCCAGTTCATGGATACGGTAATACATTGTTATTTTTAAGGTGTACGAAACAATTTGAAACACTATTCCAGAAATTTCAAATGAATAGTAGATACCTAGTTTATCTTAAATGTGTACTCTAGGTCAAATAGTAATCTTTGATATTCGAAATGATTCTGTACTTAAATTTAAGCCAAAAATGCTGGAACAAATATGTAAAAACATTTTATAGTGTACGACGTTTTTTGAATTTACCATATCCATTAATCAAAGGAAAATATTCTCACATCCTTTACAAGCATCGTTACTGGCCCATCAATAATATTTACTTCTCAACTACTGTTACATTTTCTCTTTCGCTCTTTGTTTAAAGTGCGTGCGTTAAAAAGAGACGGCAGTAGGGATAATTCACGTGATTACAGAACAATATGGTTAATGCCACCACATCTCTCATCACAATTACAATGGTGTCAAAACGGAAGTGTATCCGTCGTAAACCGTATAAAAGGGGAAACAGGGCTCGTATTATTTGACGATTTATGTGTGTACACTTTATGATGTAGTTCGTTTACATTAATTAAACACTTTCCCTGGCAATAAATAAAACATAGTCAACAATGGGAAAGGATAAGGGCTGTGTGGTTTTAATCATCATTAATTATTTAATAATAAAATGTTAGTAATTTTTTGTGTTACTGTTTACAAAAAATGATAATTGTACTATTTATTTATTGCATAAAAACCAAATGAGACTAATATTTGGTTACTTAATAGTTTACGGCCAAATATTGAAACGAATATTAAATACTTCGCTTTCAAGCGCCGTTTACAATCTGATAGGCGTCAAAAGAAAGGCATTAGGAGTTTAATTGTGGCCTTATCATTTAAGACGCTGTTATATATTTAAATAATCTTTCAGTATTCGGCCGTTAGAATACTTGAGTTTCCCTTATTACTACTTAATACTTGATCAAAGTGCATTACTAAAGTAACTTGTTATACTTTTGCATACATATGTTCAATTCAGTTCGCGAGGATGTCTTTGAGGTTGGATGCTTTGTTGTTGCAGCTGCAACATTTTTCAAAGAGTATTCCGTCATCGTGTCATCGCGAGATGCTTGACAAGGATCAAAGGCATTAGATAGGTTTGCATATATGTTACTATGTCACTAACGCTAACATACCAAGTTAGAAAAAAAACATGATTTCACTCTTAATGATGAGCCTTGTTAGTCATAACACAATGGGTTATATACGATACTTCGGGTTATTTACTTCTTGTTTTTCCTCGTAGACTTTCCAGACTGCTCGTGGTCATCAAGTATCAATGTCATATGACACTACTAGAGCGAAAATGTGCTTAAAATTGAATTAAAAGCTGTAATATAAATGGCTACAAAAGAAGAACACTGGAGAAAGTAAAGATGGATTGTGTGAAAGAGAATATGCTTAAGAAGGAATTGAATTCAGCAGCACATACTGTGCCGACTCTCGGTAGGGATATAGGTTGGTGAAGACGAAAAAAAAACCTTGTAACTTTGTAAATATAAGTTGTGGCGAGGAAAAAAAAATAGACAATATACGATTTAGTGATAGAACAATATTTCGCCAAAGATCTATGTGGGTAATGACGTAATCTAAAGCTCGTGCGGACCGCAGCGCGGGGTCCTGATAAAATTGAAATCTCCCCAACGGGACGTAAGCTGGGTAATATGACGGTGCACGCTATCGCACCGCGGTGCCTCGCCGCAGCCGCACCGGATAGCCGGATTATGCTAACCGTACTGTTATAACACTTAGAGCAAATCACCAGATTCAATTTTCATGTAAATTCATTCTTAAAAACTCTACACATAAACAATTATGGAGTTGATATTGTATATTGGATAGTGAGAAATGTAGTTTTTTCTATATGGATCGGTTTCGAATTTAGATTTTCTTTCTTGTTTCTAGACAAACGGCCGAATTCCTAAACTAATCTCAAACACTCTGCTTCGTAAACGCTGCTTCAATCTATCTGATGACAAAATTTTAATGGAATTTGGGGTTTAAGCATGGGCTTATTATTTAAGACGCAGTAACGTATTTAAATGTCGTTTCAATATTTAACTATAATGATAAGATATTAAGTTTTGATTATTTGTTTTGTTATTTTTACATTTATTTCTGCGTATATTACAAACAAACTGATTGTTTCAAAACTAGTGTTATGTAAAAACAAACATGCAAAGCAGTATAAATCATAGTGTAAATATTTAAAATGCATCCGTTTGAGCGAAATGCTTTACTGTTGTAAGCTGCAGTGCTGTGCTCGGGGCGCGCCGTTCGCATCCGACAAGCGATTAATAATTTGTTCCGTTCCTTCCTCTTAGCTTCTACCCCAGCCTGCGGCGCAGGCTTTATTTGCACCCCTTTCTTTCCGTTTCTAAGGGAAGTTTCTTTTTAATTCAATGTATGCTATTGTTTTATGATTGCAGTGTATTTTAGATCTTCTATTTTATTTATTACTTACTTATTTCATGTGTCACAGTGCTCTTCGCAAACGTGTGTTTATTTTTTTTACAGCAAAAACACTATAAAATCTAAAACTAAGAATTTAAAAAGGGTAAAAAGGGCTCTTGTGCATAATGAATGTAATTGCAACTTAACCATACTTTTCTATTTAACCTACAGTCAAGTAATTTAATTATTATTGTTAAAGAACATCAACATCCATATCTCAATAAAACTCATCAACAAACAGCATATAAAACCATGTGAATCTTTCACAAACTTCATATCGCATCCTAACTCTCGCATAAACTATTTTCTATGACACTTCTGTCGTAACTTCGTACTATCAAGTCCATAAGAAGTTATTGTCCTATATTGATCATAAATGTACGAAGTAAGATCATAATCTTACTTCGTACATTTATGAATGGTCCATAGACCATTCCCTTACATAGAATAGACATTAATTTATGAAGTACAGTATAAACTTATTTTTTAAGGTCTTCGAAACATGGAGTTCTAGAGAAAATCTCACACTGTATAACACTTGCTCTGTCTGTTTTATTTTGTTTTTCTTCTAGTCGAATGACTCGTCGTGATTGACTGATTGTTGAACATTTTTCTGAGTTGTGAAAACTACAGTATCGCAGTTTGTCGGTGACCTAATTCGTGCAAGAAAACCGTATCAGACATCAGCCGATATTGGCTATTTTGTGACGACGTAACTAAGCCTTACTTCGTCCATGTCACTTTATTTAGGTCAAATGGCTCATTGTCTATTTAAATGTTAATTCGGCACTGTGCTAAGAACTTTCCTTCAAATTGCCTCATTTTAATTTATGTCATTTAAACCTTATAGCCTTAACATCGATGAAAACAGCATTTTGGTATAAATTTAGGCATACATTTCTTGTAAAAAGTGACTGAAGAAAGACGATTCGGACATTCGCAATATATCTTAATATACAGGTCTTCTCATTATTGTTGTAGCTTTTATAAGAGAAACATAATTATTTGTGTAAGTTTCACAATTCTAATAATAAAAATTCTGGTAACATACAAAAATTATTGTTTCCTCAATGGGCTACGTGCTAAATCGTATCGATAGCGGGGATGCTGCAACAAATGAAAATAGTATCGGAAACAGTAATGTCTGTGCGGACACATTTACAAGTCGCCAGTGCGGCGGCGGCGCGTGCGCATCGACGACAGACTGATCGACTGACGACAACACGCATACGAACATGCTGTGCCGGAAACATACTAGCGACTTATATTCTTATATACTGAGTTTGTTAATATACTATTACTGTAAAAAGTCTAGGAAGTCTGAATATCGGTCAGGAAATTACTGCATAAACACTTAAGTCTAATGTTCAGATTTTTTTTTAACACTTACCTAAGACTTTCAGAATATCAATTAGACTTTTAGCGTTGATTTGAAGTTTAAGTCTTCAGCCAACTTTATAAATTCACAATAGATTAATTAAGAAAGAGATGAATCTTTGTGGCAAATCTATGCATCAATGTAGGCAATATTCCTAGCTAAAAAAACACGAAGAACATATTGTTTCCTATTTAACTAGTAGTAATTGGGATTTTAAAAAAACTTAATTATATTTCTACTCGTAACTATAAAAAGCTAAGTAAAAGCGTTCGCCTGTTCGCTGCCTTTTGAAACATATTAATTGAATGCTGGATATAAATGTTTGGTGGGATCATCAATTTCCTTCGATTTGTTTCCAAAGTAAATCTTTATACCGCCACAGTTAGTTAACGATATAAACAGCGCTGGCGTTTATCTTTTGCTCAAAACGAGGGCAACAACAACGTGAATTATCTACTTGATTTAAACAAAAATAATCAATGATGCTGGTATAAGCTGCACCTCTGGCATTGTATGACACTATGATATACCATTACATAGTGTGATACCACATCTTTGTCTCGTAAGAAGTGGAGTTTTGCCATTTCTGTCCATCACTAAGTGTAATCATTACAAATTGGTAATTATATGATTTTAGTTTCCAATTTCATATGTACCTACATAATTTACCCGACGTTCTTACGGTGAAGGAAAACATCTTGATGTAACCTGCATAATAAAATGAAATAGAACGACGTATAAAGCCGTACAATTTGAAATGATGTCTCGGAAATCCTAAGTAGCGACTTTAAGAACGTAATCTCCTGCGACTTTGAACGAAATCTTTACTTCAAAGCAGGGTCTTAAGGATTATTGTATATTGTAAGCCCGTACGAGGCATCATGCTTTAAAACATTTTATATTTTTAAACTCTATGACAGGAATAAAACATTTGAAAATCGCAAAATATGTAACAAGTTGCTGGTAATCTTTTACTAAGGTTATTTTAATTTTTAATCAATCTATAATGCCACCATTCTTTATAACTACCTCTATCAAGAACCATTTAAAACACATTAAGAACTAGTTAAAATATTGGGAAGATCTTCGTCAAGGTATTTTTAAACATAAAGAATTTGGCAAATTCTATTAAATTTTGGAATGCATATTAAAGTTTAAAACATATTCAACTCATATTTTTTTTTACTTATCTGTGTTGTGTAAAATAAAACCGTTCCGATTCACGTATTATAACCATAATGTTGTTTTCTCTCTGAGCAATAAAAGCTTTTTATACGAGGAAGTGTAGTTACAATCCGCTTGCTTCGTATTACGTTAAATGAATAATGTAATAGTTTTATTGCATTTCTTTCATTCCGGTCACAAACCCGATGCAGAATTTCCTGTAATTATTTTTATACTGTAGAAATGTAATTTCGTAACATACATAAGTAATTGTTTTTAATTTTAAAGCACTAAGCCATGCTATTAGACTGAATTGCTGAATTGTTTGTGCCTAGGTGATGTTTCTGAACCTACATAATTTAATATTAGACTGTTAGGTTATTAAATATGATAGAAATAAAAAAAAATAATTAACTAAATTATTGACTTCAGGTTCAAAAAGGTAAAGTTCATTTAAAAATGTTGTTTTTAATTTTCCCGTAGCTTTAAAAACGTTCTCTATAAAAAAATAGCATCCCTTAATTATATTTAAAAAACTTTACACGTATAAATTTTGAACCGTTTAAGGGAAAATATTATTTTTCATAATTAAAGGAGTCTGCTCTTGATTTAGTGGGGTTCTTATGAGCCGGACATTTTTGCTTCTCTCTCAGCTAGTACAATAAATAACGAAATTAGGAAGCACGTCGGATAGGACACGTTCATAATAGGCTACTGCTAAAATCATGATATTGTATTTTTAATAACTTTTTAACTTAAATTATAATCAACACATAATAACTAAAGAATCGTTTCCAATTAACATAGAAATTTGTATGCTGTCTAAGTAATTTTGCCCGACGCTTTTAAAACAATTAAGGCAGACATTTTTTGTTAAAGTTTTTATGTTATATGTAACATGAATAATTAAAAAATAAAAAATATACTATAAGCCATCTTTTTATATATTTTATCAACAGTTCCCAGTATACTGTTCTGAGCCAGGACTCGCGGGGTCGCACCCCACGGCTGTCCAGTAAATCATGTGGGAATAACGCCGCCCGCCCTCGCCCGCGTGTGCCACGTGATGGAATGTTGCGTAAACACTACACTTACACATTAATGAACTACTAAGTAAACTTAAAACTACTCACAGAATAATGAAATGTAGGTAAGTAGATACTAAACATAGCACCTGACAACAGAATACACTTCGTTACTCACTTAGATTACTACTCGCTTTCAGATCAATCTAGTAATTTCTATATTATTTGCTTCAAATATAAATAAGACACGAGTTGGGGATCTGTCGTACTAGGAAACCACTTGAGGTCTCAAGGTAAATTCATTTAGTTTGATAAATTTAAACTAAATTACTGTATAAGCGTGTCCAAGTCGAATGGCAGCTACAGTTTTTGTGATTATTAAAAACATATCTCTTCGTTTAAATTCTGGGTCAATAATAAACGATGTAGCGATAGAATAGCAATGAAGGGAGCACCCGAGTGGCACTGAGCGATGTTATACGTATGCAAAACGGGGGTCCAATGAGATGGATACGTAATGTTCAGATATGCCCGCTCTACGCACCGTGCCCTACTCTTATATCTCTGAATTAATTTGCTCCACTTTGTACCGCGGTAAAATTATTACAATTGACACACAATTAATTGAATAAGCTATACACATCTATTCTCTAAAAGATCATTAGGGAGTAATTCTAAAATCTAAAATAAAATTATGATATAAATCAAGACACTATTAAAGTAAGAGCCAAATAAAGTCTTTTCTTGCCTAATTGCTAAAAAAGACTGTTTCTGTAGGACATCACTAAATCGAAAACTACTTAAGTATCACAAAGGTTGTCGAATATTAAAAAATAGCAAATGTAATTGGTAGATAACGTTCAAGACTTTTTAAAATATGGTAGCACACGATAGACGCAAGTGCAAAAAACTTTTTATAGTGAATATGGGTCCGGTGCGCAAATTGCTGACATATTACGGGCAATATACAAGATATAGTGCTGCGTCACTCGAATTTCCTTCCACGCAGCGCCGTGAAAATGGCCTCAGTCTAGGGTTTTATTAAAAACCTCTATTTCTCATATTTTGTAATAGATGAGACCCTTCGATGCATGCCATATATAAATTCGAGATGTATTTATATAAAATTTTATACAATGTGTACAAAAGGACTTACTTACAAATAAAATTAATGAAATTGAAATAATTTTAATTACGCAATCTCTATTTATAAAACGAATTTACACCAATTATTCAAATACTCAGCGAAATTTAAATTAACGTAAATCAAAATTCTTAAAGTCGGACTGTAATTTAGATAATAGGTATCAAATAAAGCCATTTCTACCTTTTCCTTTGTCATAATTAAACGTACAAAATTTTGTCAATTCCACAGAATAATGTGAAGTCACCGTAAAAAGGATCGTAACGACAATTTATGAGATTGGGGCATAAAGAGGACAATGAGCTAAATAAATTGGAAAATCACGTAACAAAACGATGGCACACTAGCTTTCGCCCGCGACTCCGTCCGCGGGGAATTTAAAAAAACAAAAGTGAGTAGTCTACGTGTTCTTCCAGACTATCCTCTACATCTATACCAAATTTCATCGAAAACCGTTCAGCCGTTTAAGCTACAAACTCTAACAAACATCCATCCAACTAAACTTTCGCATTTATAATATTATTTATAACTCTACGTAGTTTCACACTAATGCCGTTAATAAATACACAAGTATCTAAACAAAGATATTTGGCTGCCAGATCTTCGAGTCAATTTACTTTCATGGTTTTGTGTAATAAAACAGTAATTAATATTCGTAGGTAATTTGTAATTATCACTAACAGTAGCGAAGGTGACAGTGTAAGGCTCAGTATACACCTATTTAAATGCAACAAAGGATGATAGTTATGTAGAACCTCGCCTTAGGTCGTTACTTTGTTTAAGTTACAAAATTGGTAGACGGCCAAGCTCTTAAGTCGCTTGGCAAGACTCTACAATTCTCTTGCACTGTCGCTCATTGCGCCTTAGACATTCCAACTGTAGAGACTGTGGTAGTAAATCACTATATCCCAGCTACTAGGAAACTACAGCCTCCAGTCATGTAAATTTACTGTCCATAAAGGTAACCTATAACTTTCAACAGAATATCGCACTGTTTCGAGTTGTGAAACGTAACGAGGAAACGGCCCACAAAATCAATTTAAATTTACATCTCGGGTGATAAAACTGTGAGTTTTATGTCAATTAAATAACATAAAATTGAGAAACGTTTATAATACGGTTAGAAAAACTAATAAGAGTTAGAATAATCTGAGGAAACGCAACGCTCCACATTTCCCGAGCCGCGTATTTAAAGATTTAACGAGGTGTGTAGGGTGGCCATATTTACATTTACGAACTGGACTGGAATTATAACAGCCAACTACAATATTTACTACATTGGAAAAATAATGGTTTTAACATCATTTGACTTTATCGGAATAAATTAAAATGATATTAAAGTAGCTTAAGTAAAGATAAGCTACAAATATATTATTTAACAAGCAAAAAAGTCTGGTGGACAGATTTTTTTTATTTATTTATGGTTACCAAGTTGACATTTAATTAACTTGAGATACTTCTAGTATTAATAAATAAAGTATTATATATTATATAATTTTACTTCATTTCTAAAATGCAAATTACTTTAACCTTTACGGAAATAAAATTGTGAAAAACTTAATAATGCAAAAGCTTACTTTGAAAATTAATTTACTTAGGATATTTTAATTAAGCCCGTAAAATATTAATTAATATGATTTCGCAGGGCTTTAAATACTGTAGGTTTTTTATAAAATGGCTAAAAAGTAGCGATTCCTTTATGTTTTACTATAAAATACGAACATTTTACACAACAAAGCACATCGGAGTTACTAGGAATAAAATAATTCCGTATTCATCCAAACGTTTGTGTTAACAATACATTCTATAATTTAAACGTTCATTATTCGTGTGCAATTTCACAGCATTACTACAGACTATTGAAGGTCCCCCGTGAAATCAAACACGTCATCACCTCGCTGCCTTAATCCGGTATTGTCAAAGCTTAACGACAAAATAGTCTTTTGTCGGACAAAATCATAAGACGCCATATGGCGTGATACAATGCATGTCATTCACAATACGAACGACAATCTATGCTGATCCAATTTGCAGTATCCAAGGGTGAATGATTATGAAAAATACATTTGTAATTGAATTCAACGGATGTGGAAAAAATGTATCACGATATATAAATTGTAAAAGTTTTGAATACTTGGGTATCGCAGAATTGCAATGCTAATTTTAATGGAATGCAATAGATTGAATAACATTAAGTTGAAAAGTACATTAAGGTGCGAAAATATGTCGGTTTTCCTTTAAATTATATAAATTATATTGTCTTATCGTATTATATCTTTATTGTCTCCTCAACTTCAGTAACGGAAAACGTTTCCATTTAAAGGTTGCAGGTTAAGTTATATTGTAAGTTCTTTTATAATTAATTATTGTATATTGAGTAGTAAATATAATATGAAAAGCATTTATCAAAGCACAAATGTGTACTTTTTAATGTAAATAAAGGTTGAAGATTAAATAAATCTGGAATTTTGGAAAATGTCCAACAAACGAAATTCAGTGTTAACTCTACGAATGTTCTGGCTCGTTACATTTAAAAAAAATCATGAGGATGTGACAATTTATATTCAGGATGTTTAAAAAAGTAACCGGCATACATTTCCAGTTTAAAACTGCGCAGCTTACAAATTCCGGAATGTATAAAAATGCTTACATTAAAAAAAATGTTTTGCGCAATTTCATATCTACGCTGATGCTTTACGACTCTTTAGAAATTTTTATTTTATAAATGTCGACGAATAATCCAACGTGCGTGTTTTATAACGAATGTTGAACGTAGCCTACTTATCCCATATACCAATTTAACGCAACTGACACGCCCTGAGATGTCACCCTTAACTATATAGACTTTTCAAATATTAGGAAATTTGCAACAATATGCTGAAAACATCTCGTTTATCGATAAAAAAATGATTGTGTAATGAAGACATATTAGTAATATGATTATACAAGACCACACAATGTTCATTAATGTATAAAATTATATAAAAAACAAGAATTTGACCCATATATCATGTTACAAAAGTGCATTACACCTCGACATTGCAAAACATAGTTTATTTATATGTAATACTATAGGCATACTGACCGGTAATTTCTATTGAATAGTGCGAAACTTGTATCGTCGTCTCCCGTTGCAATAAATAACTCTACAATTATAAGCAACACAATAGCTTAAATCAGAGGGTGTGAGTGCGTGCTCGAGAGCATTGGACGTGCATTAAAATTATTACAAATCGGTATTGGATGGGCGCGAATCCCATAACGCGGGAACACAAACAATAGTCCGTACCATTTTCAACAAATCGAGTTAGAAGCGACTTTATTGAGTTAGAACAAATTATGAGCCTCTTGTCTGCTTCAACAAATTTAACCCTCCGAGTGAGGCCTTTCCACAAAATTATTTAATTGCTCGAACATTCTAAATTGTAATCATGTTACAGTCTTATTCAATGACTATTTTAGTACATATTTATCTTTATTTTATTTACTAGCTTCAGCCCGCGACTCCGTCCGCCTGTAATTAAAAAAAATTGCTCATGTGTTCTTACAGGCTATCCTCTATGTCTATGCCAAATTTCATCGAGGTCCGTTCACCCGTTTTCTTTATCTATCCATACATCCTACTAAAACTTTGCATTAATATTATTAGTAAGAAGTAAGATTACACCATCTTTTCGAAGTATTGTGAATCGAACATTTCCTGTATCCATTATTCCTTTAGCCATTGAAATTCATAGACATACGTCAATTACTTCCTCTTACTACGGTAGTGTTTGCGCAAATCGTTGGTCACCGACACGTGGTGAGCGGCCACTGCTTGTCTGATCTAAGATCTCGTTTCCATTATATGCAAATCCGATAGCTTTTGTGTCCGATTTGCTGAATGTGCGCTGACCTTGATCGGAAGGGAAAGGACAATGAAAGGGATAACGGTACCGCGGTAGACAACAATGTAACAAACAAACGTTTACAGTTAACATTCAAGTTATTTTTTAAGAAAGGTAAAATAAATAGAAGTAGAAAAGCTGATGTAAAGAATATGAACCGAAGGGACAACGACAATCATCTGTTAATATAGAAATTTTACATTTTGTACTAAAAACTGTAGTAACCAATCCCATTTATAAATAACAGAGGTATGTAAAACATTCCTAACATTTTGTTGTACTAGGACTTCATAAACCGCACTTGCGAAGAATTACAAATACTTGGCATTTTCTTGTTCAATGCAATCCTGGGGCACGGGCCTGTGTCAACAATACAGGCTCGTTACACCTCCTTATTCCAGATTTACGACCGCGCACTAGACCAACAATACCGGTCGTTATCGCACGTAAATATACAAAACAATACACATTTTATTTCGCACTACAGCGCCCACTGCAAACGTATTAAATTATGACTCGCTTGGTCTGCGGGGGCAGATATGCGCACAATTTACACGACTAGAACGAGTTGCATACTGCCTGAATGTGAGATAAATAAATCCACACAAATACATATTTTAGTATTTTCGTTTCCTAAAAAGCTGGAGACACTGACCACTAAGTGGAAACGCCACGGTATTTTGAGCCTATTTAAATTTCGGTATCTTGGTTCCATTGATCGCGGTTGGTGGCAGTAGTTGGTACTAATTATAAGGATAGAAATAATTATCGTTAACGCCCACAGTTGGCATTTAAAAGAGACAAAGCCATTTATGCAGATCAGTGGCTATAAGTACAAGGAAAATCAAAAAGATTTTCAAAAGCAAATCAAAACGTAGCGTTATTTTTATTTGTTTTAATATCTTGTGTATGTAAAACTGTGTGTGTGTGTACTCTCAGTAATTCTAACGTATAAAATCGACTACTGAAAACTGTCAGAACTGATTGTTGCGGACAGTACAAGGAAAATGTCAATGTTATTTAAATTATCAAAATGTCAACAGGCAGATTAACGACAGTTATTTCGGTGTCATCTACCGGTGTGTTGTGGGCTGGTCGGTAAGCTGGTCCTCAATGAGCCAGGAGTAATGGACTGCTATTAGTTTAATCACTTCGTGCGTCTGTCGCCACTCGCCACCTAGATATTGCTCTAAGGATGTTCCTACACATAATAAATATCGATAAACCACACGATAAAGAGTCAAGTATGAACATATTTTGATAAATAACAAATTAAATGACTTAATGAAAATTTGTAAGTTTAATTAAATGAAAAGAAATATCTTAAATTTTGAATTTGAATAATGCAATATTAAAATTTCCTTCGAAGTCGCGCGAAATCAATAGTCAAATTTGTCGCTTCAAAATACATTATTTTCATAAATGTAGTTAAGGACAAAACTTATTTACAAACGAATTCATAACTAAAAAAAATGGGTTTTCAAGGTCGTTAATTTATCGATACTTTAGAATCCCACCACTGTTATCTCACGTTTGGCTATTGTTCGTAGAGAGAAAGAAACGCCATTATGTCCCCGCACTAACTCTCTTGTTGAGAGCTACATACATAAGTAATTAGCAGTGGGTTTTACGAATGCAACCTCTTTGTTTCCATTATCTCCTGGTAGTCTACAAGTCACGAAGTATCCAAGAGATTTAACAATGCTTCTTGCGTAAGACCACTAAAGCTTTTGTTATTCGTAAGGGAAAGCTATTAAATACAGAAGCTTGTTATTATCTTAAATGTACGCAACATATTTTTTTTTCTATTGAATCCAAACTTAAGACCAAATAATGAGATAAACCATCTAAAAATACGTGGTAAAAATCTTATAATTCTTGCACACAGTCCCAAGAACATGGCCTACAAAATTTTTTGACACCAAACGAAGATATTTCCTAGTACTAAATTTTTACCTACGAGTAAAACAAAGTATAGAAGAAATACAATAATCATTTTGTAAACAAACAACGTACTGAATCATAATATCTTTACAATAAAGTTACTAAATAATACGCGAAATAATAAATAACATCTACAAAACACGATTTCGGTTGCCTTAAGGTAATTCAGTAACATGATTACGTATTCGAGACGTGTCGCCAATATCGAGCGGCCAACTGACGCCGAGATAAGCCCCCGTCTTCCGGACCAGCTTATCGCACACTTCCACTGAATATAGACAGATAATTGTCAGAATAACCTACTTTGCATTTCGGCTTACTGAGCTTGAATGTGTTCTGGTTTGCATAAATTGCTGATAGTTGACTGCCGTGACGAGAATTATTCTAGTAAAATGAGATAAGTCTAGGTATATTGATATAATCTCGTAATTAGAGCGTTTGAATAAGTTAAAATATAATCAAACTCTACCATGATATAAAAAGTTTTCGGGAGATTCTCAACACAGTAACCTACTAATTTTGGAAGTATGAGTATGCTTGTGTAATGAAAAATAGCTGTTTCTATTGCTTGCATCAAATAATATTTAATTTCAGTATTAAAAATACACGAGATATAACTTTTCAAATATGCAACATTTCCGCAGCGAGTGATCCCTGAACAGAAAGGGGTGAGGTGATCCGGGCCGGGACAGCGTCGGGGCAGAGAAACAAATTACATTTAATTTAGAATCTCATCGTTGTCGATAAGCGGTGCTTGTTTAATTTACGCGTAATTTCAACCCTCGGGGTGTTTTATGAAAATTTGTGTAAATAATCCAAACGGGAGGACTGCCATTTACTTGCAAATTAAGCAAATTTAATATGACATAAGATAAATATCATTTAAGATAATTTGTGAATTTACATAGCTAAAGGGTAATCAGTCTTCTATTCCACTTGTTGTACTAAGTTGTTTGGACGTAAAGACCAGGGCATAATGTTATTTATGACATGGCATATCTACAGTATCAAATTTCATATATACTGGTAGATTTACGGCATGTATAAAACTTTAATAAAAAAAAAAAACGTTTAATCGTCATTCATTTTTTTTACAATTATATGTAGAAACATAGATAACTTAGTAGTTAAGACAGTAGCGTCTATTTAGCTGATAAATAAATTACTTTGACAAACACAATCAAGTAAAAGACGTGGGACTTTTTAACTCGAAAGCAAACAAGTCGCAATATAAATTCATTTTATTTGCGGCCAGACATGCGGTCGCTAAATTAGAATCAGGGCTTGATTCAATCAACGTTGATTGCCCGCATACTGAACAACAATAAAAAAGTATTTTGTTTACTCTTCAACTGTGCTATTTTAAATTTACTACAATAATTCTTCTTTTAATCGTATCGTTTATTCGCAAGTTCAGAGAAATCTTTCATAATCTCAGTTAAAGTTCCTCTTTGCTGGATAATAAAACTTGTAAAAATAGCATATAATATTTTAGACACGTCATGTTGCTATTATTTCTGTAATAAAATATATTTTACTTCGTTCCCTAATAATTCAGACCTTTTCACGCCCTTTACACAAAAAGACAGCGTAATACGAAATGGGATAAATAAATCGAGGTGTCAGCTTACTGAAGCCTTTCAAGGTCCGCAAAATTTGTGCTCGCAATATCATCTGAATCCACTGCCCCAACCAATTTCCATAGGCTTAGCGGAACAAAGCCATAAAAAGGTGTCGCTCCAAAATGTAACAGTTTGTCATACTTTACATTGTATTCGTGTATTTAAAAAATTAATAATTTACTGGTTCAGTTATTTATTTTACATGCCTATTTATTTATTTATTTATTTATTTATTTATTTATTTATTTATTTATTTATTTATTTATTTATTTATTTATTGTGTGCTTGAAAAATAATCTCTCACACTTTGGTCGTGTCATGGTTTTTAAATGTCAACTTGTCATATTTATAGTTATTTTATTTTACAATATATTCGCATCTACATACGTGTAATTGATCTCCACTGGTGGACATGTACAATGATTAATAATAATTGTACATATCCACGAGCCTTCGCCCGTGACTGCGTCTGCGTGGAATTAAAAAACAAAAGTAAATAGCCTATGTGTTCTTACAGACTCGCCTCTACATCTATGCCAAATTTTATTGAGATTCGTTCAGCAGTAAACTGAACTAGACTAAAGTCTTGAAACTCTGAAAAACATCCATCCATCCACCCATCTAAACTTTCGCATTTATAATATTAGTACTCGTAAGTAGTAAGATTCGATTAGTGAGGTACATTTTGAAAAACCATACAAGAACGGCACTGTGCATATGAATAATTTGTGCTCTCATGGTTTGGCTGCATAAATTTGGACCGTATGGGTTTAAAAAAAGAACATTAACGTCACGATTTAAATAAGAAATAGCTATATGTAAAAACAAAGGTGTGTCGTATCATGTATGTGACGGGCGTCGACAAGCGCGCAGGGACCGGGGAGTGCTCAGTGTTCACTCATCGCCTCATTAACCCAAATGCAAGCCGAACCACCCGCAGTCCCAGCACCATTTTACTGTTTTGATTTTCTTTCCCGACGTATGTTTTGTTTTTATGATATTTTTATCCATGGGGTATCTTTACAATTGACTTTTTGAAACATGAGTTTTCAAGAAAAAGTTTTGTTAACAATTTCGCATGGGCGTTGATAACCAACTCTGTGTTCCCGCCGCTCGTTTACTCTTCTTTCGTTTCTCTTCTTAAAAAAAACGACTCATGATAAAGAACATAATATATTTTACTAATATCTAAATTTTGAGCTCTTCTATTCTTAATAGAAGTTTGGAAGACAAGATTTTTTTATCAGTAATTAATCTTGAAAGAAGGGAAAATATCTTAAATCGGAAATGGTAATAGAAGCTGAAAGGCCACTTTACTTAACCTAGTAAAAGGAAATAAAGTGCTATCGCCTTCGCCGCTCTGCAAACACGGTGTAAGAAGAGACGCCTTTTGAGAGGCTTCCTTTACCTAGCGCTTAATGAAACCCAGTCATATTCAAAACATATGAAAAAGCTCTTGATGTAACCATAAGGACTACATGTAATTTATGAATTACTGGCTGTTGCTCGCGACTTCATCCATGTGGAATATAAAAAAAGTAAAAAATACGGTCTATGTTACTGGACGATAGCGTAGCATTTAAAAAGTGAAAGAATATTTGAAATCGAGCCCGGGGTGTTTGAGTTATTTTAATACATACAAAAATACAAATCTTTCCTCTTTATAATATTAGTATAGATATATCAAAACAAAAAAATCTAATTTTAATCTTCACCTAAATTATTAGGAGTTTTCGCATTTGAGCTTTAAGTATTATAGAAAGAGAAACTATATCTAATGGAATGTAAGGAAAATATAAGATCGATTATAAAAATATAGAATATCCAACCGTTCTTTATCCAGCTATCTTGGAAATAAATGTAAAGTTGAAACAGAATGACATTGCTAATATCGTTAAGGAAGATGTTTCAGCTAACGATAAGCAAATGGATGAAAACGTTCACAGAGAAGATGAACAATTACTTTCTGCAAAGCGCTGAATCAGGTTATTTTTCAAGTAATTGACATCTCAGATTTGCAATCGTGCAAATTGAAAACAGAATTCAGGAAAAGCTTTTTGTTTGCGCTTTGTGAAAAAAACATAGGAAGAAATTGGTAGTAAAAAATTACAGATTTTAATGTACATGGAAAGTACGTACTTAAAAGGTAGAGTCAATACTGTCCTTATTTAATAAGAATTCATTATGAAGAGTTACTTTTTGTAACGAGACAAAAAATGATGAAAAGCAAATAGGTAGCGGAGGATACATCGCTCCCGGTGCATTATATGAAAGTGCAACCGATCGAACGTCGCCTCATCGATGGGAAATTGACATGGAAATTATGAATCTCTCCAATTATATAGACTGTTAAATAAATTGATTAAAATTGTGGATGATTGATTGCGGGCCGGCACCTGACGGCACCTGGTGCCGCGGCCCCATCCATCACCGGTGCCGTCGCCTCCCGATTACAAATTCACATACACTCACCAGCTAACGAAGTGACGCCGCATTTACAAACCTAATGATTTTCGTGCTCGCGAAAATACGAAGTTTAAATTTGGACATTCTGTAATTGATATAAACTGACAATAGTGTTCAAATATAAGAACTTTATGCCTAGTTCACACTTGACCAGTATAGTTAAAGGCGCAGGCCAGTCATGTATTGTATAGGCTCACTTGCGCCAGTTAGTTATCACAACCAGTTGAATGCCTGCCAAGTTAGTGGGCGCTACTGTCCAACATTTTCTCATAGCAATCGCGTGTTGTAAGGAGTTAAAACTTTTTTCACAGCCTTTATAAATAAACACGAGTAAAGTGTATATCAAAAGCATAAATATATCAAAAGCTTGAAAAGGATTATCGAGCAAATGATCGTGATGTTTCCGAGTTGTGATGATTTGTAGAATAGCGTTGGCGGGCGCAGGCGACAATCCATCACTGTGCCGACGACAGATTAAATAATGTCCGTCTTCCCTCATCGCTCGAAATTCATTCACTGAAAATGAGTGAATTTTAATATGATTCGCTCGCTTCCACCCGTCCCGCAGTTATTGTTTTCATTTGCTAATAGTATGGATATAATATAAAAAGCATTTAATCAAATGCTTTATCGGTAATTATAAATCGTATTGCCATACTCAGTGTACTTTGAGTATACTTTTAGTCCTTTATTGGAGAATTATCTTATTAAATTGCCACTACATTAGTTGTCATTAAAAAATAACAATTGTACCATAAATTGAGCAGCTCGTCTAAATGATATACGTAGGTACTTATTCGATGTCTTGTTTTTCCTAGATTTATTTCCTTTATTTCTTCGTTTCCCGTTCTACCCGGAAAAGAAACAAATTAAAATCCAACCACACGTGAGTCGGGATGAAAGCGAATATCTTTGATCCCCAACCATTTATTTTATCTAAGACATCGAACATCCCGTTATATAAATGTATAGCAACCGCGTATTCTGTAGGGTACGTATATAATATGTACGTCCTGTCAAATACCCGAGGGACCTTGGATTTCCCTCAATTTTCCATTAAACCTAATGTAATCTACGCAGGAGCTTTGGGATACGATAAAGATTCCTCTGAGAATCCTGCTCGGTATAATTCTATTAAAAACAAATGAAATGCCCATTTTGTGTAATTAAGTCGTAATTTCG
>LD688948.1:5553302-5564406 GCA_003118335.3 Papilio memnon
GGATTCGAACCTACGCTCCCAGAGGGAATCTGATTTCTAGTCAGACGCCTTAACCGCTCGGCCACGACTGCTGTGATGCATTCGTTGAATTTATGAATCTTAAATTATAGAGACATCAGTTTATTAAAGAGTCGCAATCCCTACAAAAGGTTGAATGTATTCGTAAAAAAAATCAATGTATTTATGATAATTGCACATGACGTCATCTATGTGGCATTTAGTATAATCATAGACAAAAACAATAAAATCGCCACCGACTAAAATTAAGAAATCCAAATAATCCTTAGACTGTTATTCTCTTGCGAGCATTATTCACCCTCTTGCTTTATCTGCACGAAGACATCAGTAATTACTGCCCTTGTAGAACATTACAGAAGCGGCATTAGACTCGATACGTTCCCCCATTTCCCTTCGCATGAACCACTGTTCAAAGTTATGTGCGTTATCTCGATCAAGAAATATTGAGTCAGTAAAATCTGCTTCTATTGCTATTGATATTAAAATAAAGAATTCTTATCAGATATAACAATAATGATAAATATATATTTTACTCTTTATATCCAACATAGTGACATGTTAAACATAAAATGCAACTGCCGTAGTACTAGTACGTATTGTCTCTTTCTTTTCAAAGCAAATGACAGCGATGGTTATATGTTTCATACAATGTCGACAGTAGAATCACACTGCAATATGAAAAAGTTTCTTTAATAAATCGAGACGAACATGCAAGACATCGTATCGGTGGTCGCACCCATGTATATAAAGGAATGAACACGGCGCAGGCTGTAAACGTGTTATAATCTATTTTATTTGATCAGCTGTAATAAATTGTTAAAGCATAATTAATTAAAAAGATAGGGAATAAATATGCTAGTAAAATCCACAAGGGTCTCGATAGTTCTACATAATTTATTAAAGTTTGAAGACTCTAATCAACGTTAGGTACACTCAAATAATTTATTAGTGGCACTACGAATCCCCGTGAAATAAGTACAGCCTATCTATATTTTGTTAAATTGCTATTCAGGGTGATCTAATGACGTTGTTGTGGATTTATTTTGTACAAAAAGTGACAAAAAATTTCGCAGTCGGTAGGATTCGAACCTACGCTCCCAGAGGGAATCTGATTTCTAGTCAGACGCCTTAACCGCTCGGCCACGACTGCCACACATTAATGAATCAAATTATTTTCTTTAAAAAAAATTGCTAATAAACTTACACCCATAAGAATATCCTAATTTTTGCTATCATTTTCGTTATATATTTCGTGGAAGTCGTCTTCCTGTGACAAAAACCATTAAAATGTTTAGGGCAATAGAAAGTAGGTACTCGAAAGGCTCGGATATTTGTAGAAAATTAAAGAGAGAATTTACTTTTAAAAATAGTTCATTATATAATATGATTACGCAATAGCCTGATAATTATGTCATATTCAATGAAAACGATATACTGATAGTTATTAATTAATGCTGAAGTCGGCTTTGATAAATAATAAAATGATTGACGTTAATTGATTGATGCAGCGCCTTATCGACAAAATATTCAGGTTGACATCACTCGGAACAATGTTCTTTGTTCATTTAATCATTATATCTTTGAATGTATTGCGAAATACAACGGCTTGGCTAATTTAAAAATGTTGTAGTCTTTAAATACAGCATACATTTTAGATAATTAAAAATAGTATAATTGTTTTATTAAGATTTTAATCTAGTTAACATAAGTTAACGTAAAAATTATGTATTCGTTACGAGTATAGTTGATATTTTCGCAGTGATAGTCGTGAGGCGCCGTGGCTTAGTTGGTTAAAGCGCCTGTCTAGTAAACAGGAGATCACGAGTTCGAATCTCGTCGGGGCCTATGTGAAGTCGTGTGACTTCATTTTTATTTTTTTCGTTTTTTTTCTGTATTTTTTTAATAAACTGTGTTTAATGTAGTAGTGTATTCCAGTGAAACTATAACCCACTTTTTTAATTCAAATAATATTTTTATTGCTTTTCTAAGGGTGGTAATAAAATCATAAGAAATTGTATTCACTCGTATATTGACATTTTTAAGAATAAAATTATTTACAAATTTACAAGCTTCATTTACAAATTTTGTTTATTTGTAATTACGTCATTTATTTCTCAATAGTAATAAAATGCAATTGTACAAAAAATTAATACAAGGATAAAATGTACAAAAATATAAAAGTTTTTAGAACTATCCGATCTATTTTTACAAATTTATGTCACATTTTGTAAAATAAACAAAAAATAAAATTTATGAAATGTCTACATTTGTTACATAATTGCTTACTTCGTTATTATTTCTTTCTTTTATGTATTATGTAGTCTGTTCGTGTCTCGTAACGCGTGCCAAGATGGAAACGCGCCCGTAATTTTATTTAAAACATTAATAATTGATGTTATTTTGGAATTCTCACGCGCCAGAAGCGTTCCTAAAATAAACAGGAGTATAAAAAATGTAAAATGTGGTTTTTATCATAGCTTTTATAATATTTAATCCGAAAGATCAAACGACGAAAGTAATCCTTCATTTATGTGACGAATTAATAAAAACTTTTCTACTTTAATCTTTTTGTATTTGTATAATAATAAAATTTTACGTTCGTTTTTACTAATGGCAAGAAATATATAATAGTAATTAAATTTATTTAATTCAAACACTATTGGAACATTATAAATGTTATGATCAAAGATTAAAGTCGATCAATTAATACTATTTTGGTAGTAATAATATTCTATTTACATAAATTAAACGAAACTACTCCAGTCTTAATGAAAACATCTGTTCAATTACAATCAAACACCAATAAACATCTAAAACTTTCATAAAATCTGAGGCACATTCAATATACGTCGTACATATCTATCAATATTTACAAATAATCTCTCTATAACTAATATGGCAGTATTGAGGTTTCGAATAACGTTACAATATTCAAAGGCGACTGTCTACATATCCTATTTTAACTTCCTTACCAATTACTACTTACAACATTAAACAACAAGGCGGTTATAACAACTTTCACTTGTTTAACAGATTAAAAATGAATAATTATTTAATTTTGTATCTATGTTCGAATCGATTTAGACTGGCCGAATGCAGTTTTAAGACCTTAAGTGTAGCTATCAATACAGCCCTGTTATTTAAGGAAGCGCAATGACCTTATTTGTTTTTTTTAAAGCGCGAAACAATTTTAACTTGATCGTATTTATTTAGTCTGGATACACAGAGTGGTGTTGCCAGTTTAATATTAAAATTCGCACGCTCTGTGCACATGTTATAAATTCACAGAGCTCGTAAAAGGTCCTTTATTTGTTCACAACACACTGCGCAACGAGACTCCAACGTTAAAAAGGCAAATAAAATAGGCAGTATGACAGTCGCTTAATAAAACATCTATAATTTACATAATAAACACTTTTATAAAAATCAGTCTATTTATGGTCACCGCTCACTTCGCACGCACTTTTCACAATAGTTTTAAGCCCCTAAAGGTAACCTTTTGGTTACTCGCTTCCATTTATTGTCTTTGGATCGTATTGTAGTACAGAGTTACACGAATCGTGTCAGCTGCGTGTGGAAGTCTCGCAGGAAGGTCTGCAGCTGCGGCAGCGTGGGCCGGTCGTCGGGCGACATGGCCCAGCAGTACGCCATCACAGCAAACCTAAGGACAAAAGGTTACTAAGATTATACAGATATCCACTTCTATGAATCGCATGCAATTCTAATCACATGTATGTATTGCTTAAACCTCTCCATAATATAAATTTACTTACAATTCATCTGGACAGTTAGCTGGTTGCTGCAATCGGTAGCCGTCTCTCAGATAAGCCGCTACCTCAAAGGGGTCGACCTCCGCGTAGGGCTGGTGCGCAAGCGTGGTGAGCTCCCACAACAGCACGCCCAGCGCCCACACGTCCGCCGCCGGGCTGAACTGCCGCCGCGACAGCGACTCCAGTGCCAGCCACTTAATGGGCCTATTCTCGTTGTCACCCAGGCAGTGGTAGTCGGCGGGGAAAAGGTCCCGCGACAATGCGTTATCCGCGATCATCACTCGGAGGTTTTCATCTACACTGTTGGTAAAATTAAATAAGTTAGTATTGAAATTTGTGTACTAAATAATTAAATGACTGGTTAGTTTTTATATTACGGAACTTACATGCAATTTCTGGCGGCTATGTCTTTGTGTAGCACGTGCTGGGAATGAAGGTAAGCCAGGCCGTCCAGGGCATGCAGTGCCATGCGCACCACGTGCTGCGTAGTGAGCGGGGGCGGCGGCGGCGCACCCCCCGCACCACCCACGCCCACCCCTCGGCACGCCAATAAAAATTGCTTTAGATTCCGCCATCCGCTGTTCCAAGGGTATAGCAGGAACGGAGCCGTCTGGTCTTCAATGCTCACTCCAAGAACTGAGAGCACTTTCTCGTGGTGTAATCCGTAAAGCATGCAGCCTTCTTGAAGTAGCAACGATACCTGTGAACAAATTGTTGTTTTAGATTTCCCACCTTTTGATGTAAACAGAAATGATCGTATTCAACGAAAATTACCTGTACTTGTGACGCGTGCTCAGCTACAGTTTTGACCAAAACTTCTTGTTCCCTTCCTTCCTCGTCTGCGTAAGTGCCTTTATAAACTCTGCCAAACGTCCCTTCCATGGCCACCGCGCGCAACCTGACCCGACACCTCTGTATCGTGAGCTCAGCTATTCTCTGCTGCAGGTCTCTCGCCCTCTCTTCGGCGGCGGCGGCGGCAGGCAGCGAGGTGGGGCGGCGGTAACTAGTGTAGCTGGCTGCCGACTTGCAGGAGGAGTCTGGCAGGAAAGCGTGCGCGTCCTGCTCATCACTCCTCGCCCGCCGCAGCTTGCGAGCCCTCGCCTTGCAGGCAACCGCTGCCACGGCGGCTATCAGCAGTACTCCGCCGGCACAACCCGCGCCCGCGTAGAATATGTCTGCAGAAGTCGGCGCATACGGAACGCTGTCAACCCTAACCGCAGGCCGGGGTGCTTCTTTGAGGCATATTTTCCGCCTTCGGAAATGTAATATGGTGGAGGAGGAACCGGTGGAGATGTTGAGCGATATCGTGATGTTGACCTCAGCGGCGACGGTGCCCATGCACGGCAGGTCAACGCGCCATGTCTGCGTCTCGGTGGGCACGTAACCCGCGCTAGAGATGTTGAAAGTGGGCGGGTGCATCGCCTCCGGCTCAGACGCCACGTCCACGTGTAATGTGTACGGCAGCTAAAACAAAAAAAGTTGATTAAAACCTTATATAGGTATAAAGTAAACTAAATCGTTCTTTGACAAGTCGTCAGATTATGTAGCCCCAATTACCTACTTAAAAATTCCTTTGCATTGTACGTGAACTTTAATAAAAACTATGGATAACCAAAAGATGTCGGTCATCTTTAAGGCGGTATCCATTTAAGAGGTAGATGTTATGGGCGCGATACATACCTAACGGTACGAGTATGTCATCGCGATATAACTGTAAGAATTGACGGACATCGGACCGCCGAGGTCGATTCCAAACATTTTAGTCGCGACCGCGAACCGGATCAAATGTCAAATGTGACCCGGAGTGAGCACGAACAATGCTCCTTTATCGGACTTTCGTGCTCACTGACGTCTAGTTACCTTTGTACTCGAAAAATTCCGCTAACTCTGCACGATATGCCCTCATCTCTAATAATAAGGAGCACAGGACGTGATGGAATGCTTCCAAGTACAATAACAGCATCCCGTTCAAAGAAAATACATTTTTACTTAAATATACAAATGTACAAGTATCGCAACTTTTAAAGTATGTGATGTTAATTGTCATCGCAATATTAATTTCAAATTTTCATCTTGCACTAGCGAATGTTCGTCTTTTTACTTATCATATCTTCGTTAAATCGTGACAAGTACTATGAAGAGTGGTCGGTAACAGAAGTAACGAAGCAATTAAACACTCGCCGCAACCGACACGGTCATTATAATCTGACTAATGACCACGGTGCGGTGCATGCTAAAACAAATATCGTCGGCGCATGCGCATACATCTAGTTCAGTGATTCCCAAAGGTTCAGATAGACTCTTGGGATCTACCGGAGATTCACCGAAATTCCCAAACAACTCTGGGATGAGAATGTGGTAGCGGTTGCTTCACCGCTTGCTCCTTTGCCACCTTGTGATATTTTAAAAAGGTGTGTAGAGGAATTTACGAGAAAAAAGTTTAGAAATCTCTTGTATAATAGGCGTACGGAGGTGCGACACTGCGTTAATTAAACATTATCACGGCAGTCGGCGCGCACAATGGTACCATCGCTCTTCGGCACTAGTTAACTAGCAATTACCAAATATTTATTTAGAAACAAAGGAGCCGCTCGCAAGCGGTGTCGGCAATCTGATAGCGAACCTACTAAACACCGCTGCTTGTTTAGATCTTTCGTTTTTACTTATAACTAGCAGAAGCTCGCTACTTTACTGCCATAAACGGTTAATTTACGCCAGTTTTTCGAATTAATCACTGACTCTAGAAAGAGAGACAGTAAGTTTGTTTACTTGCTTTATCATAAAATATATCTCTAAATGTATTGGATAGCACACGTATAGCTTTTGAATGTTCGTCAGTGGTATCAAATCAAGCTTGACTTGCAAATGGCGTCCCAAATAAACAGATGTTTTATTGACAGCGTGAGTACCACACAGCGTTACAGTAAACATTCAATATTATTTATCATTCGTATGATTTAAATGTATAAATATCACATATCAGTGCATCAGCTTACATTTTTTATTTTATTATTATTTTTTACTTGACATGTTTACTGTTTGTGTAATTTTAGAAGTAATTTTTAACTATTTAGTTGTAATTTCTTTCCCAAGTAGAGTTGGCGACAAGTAGAGCCGTCCGTAAAAATTAAGACAAAACATTGGCGTATAAATATTGTACGCCAGGCCCACTTGAATGGGATAATCCAGGGAGATGATGAACATAATGCATAACTGATCTATTAAAATACATGTAAAGAAGTTATTTTCTAATCTAATATCACATATATCAACTGCCACATTTAGAGCAGATAGTTCAAAAAAGGCCATTCGTAGTGGCCATTTCTCATACAAAACTACACCAGAGTATTGGTTAAGTAAGCATTCAACTCATAGAGTGGCCTCTCCTTTACATGAGGAAACCTGAATTTATAAGAAGTTACATCCCAATTTAGAATGGATTGAATAAAACCAAGTAAAGTCTTAAATAAATGCACATATTATTTGGTTAGTGATGTGGCACAAGCGATTCTTGCGTTGCACTCGACTAACTCGATGTTTGCATAACGAGTCATCGATTTTTATGTAAACGATATGTAAACTTGCAGAACGCGTAGATAGCGGCCTCTTGCGGCTGACACGGAACACGTCAATCACTGTGTTTGTTGTATTGGAGAATTAACGAGAAAATTATACGATACAAAGAACAATTATAAAAAAGAATTCCTTAAACGAATGACGTTAATAAATATTTATAATTTACCTTTTAAACAGGATTCGACATCGCAGCCTTTTTGTTGAAAAATCCTGATAACGTGTTACAAATTTTAAATATACGGCAAATTCAATAGCAATGATAAGATGCAGAAAAATATGTTTAAATATTTCTATTACGTTCTTTGAGTCTTAATACTGATTACGTCATATACATTAACGTATGTCAGTACATTCCTAAGGATAAATTGAACAGCATATGTAGTCATAGTCATAAAGCAAATAGACAACATGTCAATAATTAAATCTACTTGAACGAGGAGCATAAAATCGATTTAAAGCACAAAATAAATCGATTATCAGTAGAGCTCTGTATCGATTGCGCAAGAATATGAGCGCAATTTATCGACAAACAGGGCCGTAATCAAGGGGGCGAGTAAATTAAACCGGTCTATGATCGGCCAACGGGATTATTATTGCGTCGATAGTGACGTCCTTATCAACATCGCTTCAATCACGATGTCCTATACGTTAGCCGCTGAATGTAAATAACTGGATGAAATTTTCGCAATTCGGAGAGAGGGAAGCGCTCTCCCTTCGTTAGTTATGACTCGCAATTTCGTTCGATGTTGAAGCATATTGATTTTAAGCGAATTATGAACAGAGGAATGAAAATCGCATCAAATAATTCTAAGTATTATTAATAATAAGGAAAATATGGAAGGGAAAATAGCATGAAGGTTTGAGTAATATAACATATAACTGCTTTCACACAGCTGAAGTGTTGATATGACTGTCATGTACTCCGTACAAAGTATTCCAAACTTTGTATTATAAAATATTAACTTAGAAGCTACATAAACACATCCAAGTAAAGCTGTTAACAAACTTCGCTCTCAAGTTAATTACAACAATTTAAGTTAAGGCAATGTCTGTGCAAAATTAATGGAAAATTCTCATCAACGTGGCGAAATAAAAGTAAAAGTTTAATAGGAAACTCGTTGCGAACTAGGTAACGAGATGCATTCCCGGTTTTTATGAGCCTTCACTGAATACCTAAATAAACTCTCAAAAGTTTTACTAACGAATAAAAATAAAAATTCTTTATTTTTTAGTAAAACTTTACATCGGAACTATTCCTAACGAGATTCACTAAATATGTACAGAAATTATAAATATTTCAAGAATAAAAATATAACCTATTACGAGTATATAGTATTATTAGGTACTTAAGTAATTTTATAAATTAACTAGCTGTTGCTTGCGACTATGTTCGCGTGAAATTAAAAATTACCCTTCTAACGGTGAAAGAATTTTTAAAATCGACCCAGCAGTTTTTGAGTTATTTCAATACATACAAAAATACAAATCTTTCCTCTTTATAATATTAGTATAGATAAGTTATTTGTCTTTGAAAATACTGCATAGATATATTTTCCTAACAACGTAAAATTTTAAACGCTTTTAAAGTTTATCAAAAACCGATTCTTAAGCTCAAAAGTAATAAGCAAAGCTCCCCCACTGTATACCAAGTCTTCGAGCTGTCGTAGCTTAAACTCTTTATCAGTAGACAAACTCTAGTAAACTATGGTTACCTAAAATGAGATCAATCCTTTAATCCTGTAAATACGGATAGATTGTGTGAGTCAATGACCTGGCTGACGCTTCCGGCAGTATAATATATTCTGTTCCACATGACGTACTTTTACTATCAGTGGAATTTATCAGGAAGTCATTAAAATGACGACTAATGCAATAGTTACGTCTAATACGTAATTGGATTAAGTCTTTAACCCTTTCACGCTCTAGGGAATTATTTTTCCTTTCTACAAAAATCATTATCGATTATTCAATTATTATTGAATAAAATTGACATTTAATGAATGTCAAAATAAAACGTATGTCAAAGGCGGCAAATGTGTTTCTGAACGATTAGAAAAACAAGAACTGTCAAACTTTATTGCGCCAAAAGCAAATGTAAAAAAAAACAATATTTACTCTCAGCCATCTTTTGGTCCTGTAAGGGTTAACTTCGCTCAAAGTCTTTAATTAGTTATCGAAATATTCCCCTAATCATACTAAACCTACCTTTCCAATAAAGAGCAATATTCGTTATTTAATTCAATTCAACAAGTATATTGTAATAAGACAGTTGCAATTTATCCAGGTAATTTAGAGTTTTAACTACCAAGGTAACCAAATTAGATAGATCCGTCTTACCGGTCTCCTGGCGAGGCTTTGCCAGGTGAAGTGCAGCTCACTGATGGTAGCCGGCACTGGCACCACGAAGTTGAGTGCGTACGAGTTGATCTGGCCGTCGCGCACGTAGAACAGTTCCGCTGTTAATCCTGCACAAACAAAACATACAATTATTAGTCTGTGCTTAAAAACTTATTCAAAATATACTATAGAATACGTAGGTTATTACAGAAATAAATAATTAAATAAGCTATGTGATTTTACAACTACAATTTCCTACAATAACCTATTCTATTGTGTTCTATTAAACATAACGTTAGACATTCTAACGCCGTCAAAGCGCGCACACACGGTCCCCAAAATTTTTACAATCCGACGTAAGTTGAAACCAGAGGCATTGATGCCTAACAGGGGCATACAAAAATCAATAGTAGCGTCAATACGACAACGGGAGCAAAAACCATTGAGTTTTATGCGCACGCGCACAATGCGGCGGCGACATCAAAGCTCTGGGCACAAAGACGCCGCAATGCTACGCCGCCACCTGTCTACAAATCATGAGATCTGCTCTTAAAAAAAGTTAGATATCGAATTCGAGTTTCGCTCTGGGTGGAGTCGAAAACAATGTTCCTAATAAAAAAACAAAGAATTAATACTTAATTTTTTAGCAAACGTAACATGATGAATAGAATTAATTCATATTCAAAGAAAATAAAAAAGTAAATGTCAAAGTTCCGTCTTCAAATCGAAGAATATTTTAAAATTCCATATTTACATTGAATGTAAAATTTTATTTAAACAAGACGCAACAGTATTCGCTCATAAATACACATTTATGAAAATGTTAAAAGTTATTTTAAGATGCATACCTTGACCGCTATGACGTCATTGTTTAAAGCATTTTTCATCAGATTACGTGTAAAAATAATAACAAAATGTAATGTCTGCCAACCCTATATAAGAAAACTAATATCCAGATGGAATTAAATTAAATTAAAAATGCTCATTACTCTCGATCTAATTAGCAAAGTACGATCCAACGAGGGTTTGTTGATCATTAACTTAATTAATAATTAAACCATTAGGAGGCTCACTAAATAGAAATATAAATTTAATCTAATTTAACTATTATTAAGAATACAAACGTAGAACTTTAATTTATTGAGTTGTTTTTCTGAACTGTTCATTCGTAATTGAGAGAGAATTTATTGTGGTATAGAAAAGCCAACAGCTCTAAATGCAGAAGTTAGACAATCTCAATAATTTATTTTATAAGCTACTAGCTGTGCCCTTGCGGCTTCATTGGCGTGAAATTATAAAAAACCTTATTTTGTTTACATTTGTCAAATTCCCAATTGCAAATGTCAAAATGACATGACGTGATGACAAACCATGGCAATTTTTCTTCCTTGATGTTGGCAGCT